>JAWNPL010000100.1:0-65949 GCA_035047545.1 Drosophila paranaensis | reverse complement strand
ATAAATAAATAAATAAATAATGTCTATCTTGCTTGGGTTTGGCATAATACCCTCTTTTGTTAAAATATGACCTAAAAGTTCTGTCTCCTTTTTCATGAAGTTACATTTGTCAATTTGAATCTTCAAATTCTTATCTTCTAATATTTTAAAAATTTCGTTGATGGCTTCAACATGCTCTTGCAATGATGAACTAAAAATAAGTATATCGTCCAAATATACGACACATTTTTTGTTAATAAAATCTCTTAAGATTTCATTCATAAATCTTTGAAATGTGGCGGGGGCATTTTTCAACCCGAATGGCATTCTTATAAATTCATATAAGCCATGTGGCGTAACAAATGCAGTTTTCTTTCTGTCTTCTTCTTTTACTAAAATTTGATGGTATCCTTTTGCTAAATCTATTGTTGTGAAGTACTGGGCTCTTCCGAGTTTATCAAGAATTGAATTGATATTAGGAATAGGGAATTTATCGTCGATGGTTATTTCGTTAAGTTTTCTATAATCTATTACAATGCGAAATTTTTTTATTTTTGAATTGTCTAATTTTTTTGGTATTACTAAAAGTGGGCTTGAATATCTTGAATTGCTTTTTCTAATAATTCCCTGTTCTTCCATATCTTTTATCTGTTTTCTGACTTCTTCCTCATGTCTACTTCACCATTTTTTTTTATCATTTTTGTAAAGTATATTTTCATATCCCTTTCCCCCTTCTTTTCTCTTCTTCCTCATCTGTGGTGGGTATCTATATAGCTTTGAATTAAGTTGCTCATCTGTAGTTGTTCGTATTTCGTGTTCTATTTCGGTTGTACTAGTTAGTTTATCTCCTTCCTTGAAAAATAGTTTACTGTATCGTTTTAAAATTTTCTTAACTTTAATAACTTCTTGTGTATTTAAATGATCTAATGCCAAGCTATCATACTTTTCTAAAGTGCTCTCTAGTGCACAAACTTCTTCATACTGATATGGATTATTTATTATACGGTTTTCTTTGTGATTTAATGTTAAACTGTTTTTTCAATATTAATAACTGCGCTTAAAAATTGTAACAGGTCCATGCCTATGATAAAATTATATTTCCTTCCCTTTAGTGGGGCTAACTTCCAGCGGACCCTAGCATTGTTTGGTAAGTTGAATTCTCTAGGTGCTGTTGTAAGAATTTCGTATTATATTATGTCCCTACTATTAATTGTGCTATATGATATGGGTTTATTAAGCTTAATCTTCTTGTGACCATTAATTTGGTTGTTCACTAGACTTAAACTTGCCCCTGTATCTATTAATGCTACATATTTTTGTTCGTCAATGTTTAATTCTAATAATGGTAGACATTCCGAGGCTGCTTCATAAAAAAACAGTATTGTTAACCTCTGCCTGGTCGTTTCCCTGATTTTGATAGTTCTGGTTGTTAGAGTTTTCATTATTGTTATTGTTTTCATTTGTTTGTTGGTGACTGTTTGTAACTTGGTTTGTTTCTAAGTTTTCTATTTCCATGGGTTCTGAATTTCCTGACATATACTGTTTAGACTGTTGTGAAATTGTGTGCTGATGGTTCGGGTTAAGTCGGCTCTATCCTGAATTCTGAGTATTATTTTGTTTATACGGACCTGAGTTGTTTCTGTAATTTTGTTGTTGGTTGTTTTGTTGATTATTATTTTGCCTGTACTGACCTGAGTTGTTTCTGTAATTTTTTTGTTGGTTGTTTTGTTGATTATTATTTTGACCATTTTGTGGTTGATAATATAACTGCTTGTTGTTGTTATAATTTGGTTGATAATTGTTTTCCTTTTTGAAGTCATGATATTTCTTGCTGGACTCTGCCTCAGTGTTATACCTATTGGGTTTAGTTTTCTTATATTGGAATCTAATACAACTATTTTCGTATCTACGTAACATCATTATTTTTAAAATATTATTTAAATTTCTTTCTTCATATATTTTATCAAGTAAAGTACCTTGAGTTATTTCTTTAGCTGCATTTACTAATAAACTTTCAACATTACTTAAATCTATAAAATTATCATTTTGATGGTAAACTGTTAATTCGTCTGATTTATATTTAATATTTTGTATTTCTACCGCAAGTTCGCTTACTGTGTCTACTCGTAACTCATAAATTTTACGGTAAATTTGATGGGGTTCCGTGTCCGGTCGATACCTCAGCTTTAGGGTTGACTTGATTAGCTCCCAGTTGTCTGGTTCCGGCACATTGATGACCACATCCTTCGCCTGTCCTTGGATAGTCTTGTAGAAGATTGTCCTAGTGGCATCTCGTTTTAGTTGAGAGTCCTCCACTCCTTGGAGAAGGTACTCTACGCTACTGAAGAACGAGTTAATCGAAATGTCACCTGTTCCCGTGAACGTTGCCAAATAATTTATATTTTGAAACAATCGTTCTTTCTGAGCCGCATTGTTGTTGTCTTGTAGCATAACGTAAGCTTGATGTAGCTCCTTTAGTTGCTGCTCCTTGTTGATCAACTGCTCCATTAACTCCTCCGGTGATATTTGTGGGTTAGCTTGTGCCATTCTGTTCTTGTCGTAGTTAGCTGCTCTCCTTTGTTTTCTGGTTTCCAGCTTGAAGATGTAAAATTTTTGTGTTATTTTATTGATTTAGCATACTTATTATACCCTCGAACCCATTGAAAATGGGAAAATCAGGGTATAATGTTTTTGTTGGAAGGCGTATGTATGTAACAGGGAGAAGGAGGCGTGGCAGACCCCATAAAGTATATATATTCTTGATCAGGAGAGTAGCCGAGTCGATTTAGCCCTGTCCGTCTGTCCGTCTGTCCGTCTGTCCGTCTGTCCGTCTGACCGTCTGTCTGTCCGTATGTATGAACGCGTCGTTCTCAGAACCTATAAGAGCTAAAGACTTGAAATTTTTTATGTAGGTTCCTGTATAGCGCGAAAAGATCGAGTTTGTTAAAAAAAATCGATAACTGTCTTAATTTTAATGTTATCGATTAAAAACTAAATCGATGCTCCGTTATATAATTATATATAATTCATCTTTATAGCTAGAGTCTTCAAATTTTGCATTTAGTGTTATGTGAGCATTACACAATTTCGGTTTTTGTTAAATTTTGGATGCCACGCCCCCTTCGCCTCAAATTTGTAACTCCCGTATATCAAATACTAGAGACTTGTGCTTTGGCACATACATACATATGGATGACATGATCACGCCCAACAAGTTTGATCAAAATCGTTACTCTAGAAAAAAAAGTTATTAAACATTTAATTTCCCATAGCATTGACATGCAAAGCAGCCAAAGAACAGCTGACGCACCGACTGGCGTGTGTGTGTGCGTGTGCGTGTGTTATTTTGCTTGTAATGAACGTACATATGCATGTGTATATAAAAGAAACAAAGAATGTTTGGAATAACGGTTCTTCATAGGGTTTAGGGTATACCCTTGTCGAGCGGTCTCGACTAGAGTTTTCTTACTTGTTTTTAGTTTGACTTTTGTTTTTGTGTTCGATTTACGAATTAGACAACTTATTTTTAGTTGGACTTTTTATAAAGATCGTTTTATATATTAGTCAACTTATTTTTAGTTTGACTTTTTATAATGATCGTTTTATATATTAGTCAACTTATTTCTAGTTTGACTTTTTATAATGATCGTTTTATACATTAGTCAACTTATTTTTAGTTTGACTTTTTATAATGATCGTTTTATATATTAGTCAACTTATTTTTAGTTTGACTTTTTATAAATTAATCGACTTATTTTTAGTTCGCATTTATCACTGAATCCTTCTTAAAAAAAAAAGGATCCTACCGGCTGCGCCAATTTCATTTGATAATAATAACACATTTGTTTGACTTCACTCTTACATCTCAGTTCTCAAACTGACTCTTTATTCGTTTTTGTTTCTTCTTATTTCTAAATTTCGTCATGTTGCTAGACTACATGATCTCAATTTCACAATGTTGCTAGACTTCATGATTTCAATTTCATAATGTTTCCAGACTGTCCTGTCGTAAGTCTGGCGTTACGGTTTTATCTTATTAATTTGAATTCCGCCTAACTTGAACTGTTGATGATATTTGTCTATACATACATAACTTCTCCCCCATTTAGATAAGAATTCTCCTGAATTCTATTATTGTTATTAATTTTCTTATTTATATTATATTATTGTTTTGATAAATGAATAGTAACTTATGTAACTTAAAAATAATTATTATTATTAATTTTTTTTTTCATGTCTGTTTTGTTCAAGTATTTAATAACTCTTCCATCTTGTCATCATTCTTGTTGTCTGTAAATTTGTAAGCTACGTTTAATATTTGTTGGGTTGATATTCTTAAGTTTAGCTTTTTTAAACTTTATTACCTCTTTTGTGTCTGACTGCTTTATAGTTTTTAATGAACCCCTCTTCTCTTTTTATACCCTGAACCCATTGAAAATGGGAAAAAAGGGTATAATGGTTTTGTGAAAATGGAGGAGGCGTGGCAGACCCCACAAAGTATATATATTCTTGATCAGGGAGAGAAGCCGAGTCGATTTAGCCCTGTCCGTCTGTCTGTCTGTCCGTCTGTCTGTCTGTCCGTCTGTCCGTCTGTCCGTCCGTCCGTCTGTCCGTCTGTCCGTATGTTTGAACGCGTCGATCTCAGAAGATATAAGAGCTAGAGACTTCAAATTTTTTTTGGAAGTTCGTGTATAGTACGATTCAATCGAGTTTGTTTCCAGTATTCGATAACTATAATCGTTTTAATGTTATCGATTAAAAACCGATATCTTCATTTAGTTACAAAATTCTATTTAATTCATCTCTCTAACTAGAGTCTTCAAATTTTGCATATAGTGTTATTTGAGCCTTCTGCAATTTCGGTTATTGTTAAATTTTGGATGCCACGCCCTCAAATTGCCCCTTCGCCTCAAATTGCTAAATCACGTATTTCAAGTACTAGAGACACACATACTTTGGCACATACACACATATGAATGTAATGATCACGCCCCACAAATTTAATCAAAATCGTTCGACTAGAAAAAAAGTTATTAAACATTTAATATCTCATATTATCGGCGTCTTGCAGCAGCAGCGTAGCTGATGAGTCATAATGCACAGTTAGCAGATTGTGTGTTGGTGCGTGAGTCTGTGTGTGTTCTTGTGCGTGCGTCTGTGTGTGTGTATGTATTGTTTGCTACATATGTACATACATATAAAAGTAACGGAGAATGTTAGCGGCACTTAGGAATCGCAGTTCTTCGCAGGGTTCAGGGGATCTCTTTGTCGAGCAGTCTCGACTAGAGCACTCTTACTTGTTTCTTCATAATTTTCTCTGTTTTGGTTGTATTTATCAAGATTCTTGAGTTTAGTGTTTTCTATATTATTCTTAATTATTTTTAAATCTATTTTATTATTTTGCGCTTCAAAAGGTGTGGACTTAATAGTAGAGTGGTACCTATCATTATAATTTCTTACTGCCCGTTGCATAATTTGTCTTACTGAAATGTTTTCTGCTTCTGTTTTATATTTTATTCTAAATTTTTCTGCCAATGAATTATGCAGTCTTTCTACATCTGCATTGCCCGTATGGCTGTTTGGTTTTGTTAAATGTAATTCAATATTTTCTTTACCTAATAGTTCTTTAATTCTTATTGAATTAAATTCATTATCAGCAACAATCTTATTTGGTTTGCCTATTTTTGTGAAATGATTTTCGATCTGCTCTACAATTGTTATATGGTTTCTATCGTTTAGTGGGTAAGCGGCTGCAAATTTTGAAAACTTATCTATAACAGTTAAAAACAAGTAAGAACGTTGCTGTCGGACGCAACCCACAGCGAAATACTATTTCACGCCCCAACAGCACACAGGGGCATCTATCACATTACATTTTTTAAAATTTAACCTTAAACCCCCACTGTCGCCGCTTAAATTAGCTGCAGATTAAAAGGCCAGGTAGCCAGACAGTTTCAATTAGAATCGAAGCTTAAAACCCTTACCTTAGCAAGAACACGCACCTAAATCGACAGATGTGGCATCTCTCAAAATAAGAGAGGTGGCAACTCTCAAAATGAGAGAAGTGGCAACTCTGAAAATGTGATTTAAGTTCGTTGGCGAGCGTAGAGGTGTGGACTCGAACCCCGGTGCGGTCATGTTGATATTTTTGTTATATTTTCTTTATTTAGTTATTTTGTATTAATAAAATATTCTTTTCAAACTCATATATATAATTTGGCAAATCAAAAGACAAGGTCAAAGGTCACAAAGTCATTATGTGGCGCGTTGTTGGCTCAGAAGCTGCAGATGTTTCAGTTTTGATTTGCCACGCCCCCAGTGGCCGTAGACAAATAATTTTTGGCATGTGCATAGAGTGGGCGTTTAAGAATATAACTGTAAAGTTTGGATGCTTACATTCGAAAAATGCGAAAATTACAGGGTATTTTTCTGTATGTCACGCCCCTTTTGGGGCGTAACAATAATTTTTGGGGAATCGATAGAGGAGGCCCTCAGTAACCTAGCATCCAATTTTGAAGCTTCTAGCACTAAAACTGTGGGAGATATAAGCTGATATTTGTTGCCACGCCCCCTGAAGGCGTAGATATATCCGCCATAGCTTATCGGTCGTGGGATTTTAACCCGAGTATATATACCAAGTCTCAAGTCTCTAGCATCAATAGTGCTCAAAATATAACGAAACTAGTAAAATCACTATGTATTCAGATCCGATTTGCCACGCCCCTAGTAGGCGATAAAATTTTTTGGGCGATCTTTATAGGATCGTAACAGTAACCCACGTGCCAAATTTGGGCGTTCTAGCTTTAAAACTGGAGAAGATACAGTTTGACCCGATTTGCCACGCCCCCAACGGGCGTAGATATATCCGCCATAGCTTTTAATTTTGGGATGTCGACATGAGTGTTCAGTTAAAATCCCAACTCTCTAGCCCTTCTAGAAGTAGTGTTTCTGAGATACAGGAAAATGCATTTTCCGATTTGCCACGCCCCTAGTGGGCGTATCGGGAAAATCTTGACACTTTATCAGACGAGGGTATACACGAGTATATATTTCAAATTTCAAGTCTCTAGGTTCAATAGCGTCGAAATGGTTTGCGTTCATACGGACAGACGGACAGACGGACGGACGGACAGACGGACGGACAGCATGACGGACATTGCACAAACCAATATACTATATCACTACGTGAAATAGTATAAATATGTGTTTTTTATTACGTATGTATCTATGTGAATTATTTGGTTCTTATCCGATGGAGTTTCTGTTTTTTAACAAATTTAATTTTAACTGGGTTTCTGTCATATTTAATTTCTTTACAAAGATCACATTGGTTAATAATTATCTGTATTAATCCCAATAACTTAGGGTAAAATATTTTATTTTTTATTTTATTATTCGTTTCTTGAATACCTGAATGCATACTTTCTTGTACATGGTAGATAGATATTTGTTTTATAGCTTCCGTTTCATTTTCAATATCTTGAGCTCTAAGTGTGCATTTAGTGAATTCTATTTGATTGTCATTAGAGTATAGTTGAATTAATTTTTCTTGCACTATATTATACTCATGATACGGTAAATCTGAATAAATGCCTATTTTTCCTTTTCTTATGTATTTTTTAAAAATTTCTTCCATTATTGGGAAGTCATGTTTTGCTATAAAAATTATTCTTTTTCCATGAATTGTTTTATATTCTTCTGTTTTGGAATTTGTTATTATTATTTGTGTTTTATATTTATTTACTATTTCTTCCTTTATTAGAAAATGGTCATGTAAATTTTCTTCTGCTGAATGTACTGTTGCTATTGAAAAGTTGTCTTCTATGTCTTCTATATTTGTTATTATGTTTATGTCGGATATGTTGTCATTGTTATCTTGGTGTGGGTCTTCTTTGTTGTTATTTTCATAATAGTTATCTTTTAGTCTGCTTAAAAAATCGGCCACTCTGTTTTCTTTTCCTTTTAAGTAATCTATTTCAAACTGATATTCTCCTAGCTTTAACAACCATCTTTGATGCCTTGGCGAAATATCTTTCCCTTTGTGCTTTGCATGTAAAAATTTTCTTGCTTCGTGATCGGTTAATATTTTAAATTTTCTTCCGTAGAGATATGGTCTAAAATAGTTTACACTCCAAAGTATTGCTAAAAACTCTTTATCTGTGGCTGAATAATTTTTTTCGTGGTTATTCAATGTTCTGGACGCAAAACAAATTGGATGTCCTTCTTGAGACAGAACCGATCCAATGGCGTAATTTGAAGCATCGGTTGTAAGCGTGAATGCTTTTTCAAAGTTAGGGTATCTTAATATAGGGTGTGAACAGATAAGACGCTTTAATTTTTCAAATGCTTCGATGAAAGTTGGATCTTTTGTATTTATTTTAGTATTTTTCTTTAAATATTTTGTTATTGGTTGTGCTACTTTAGCGTAATCTTTAATAAATTTTCTATAAAAACCTGTTATGCCTAAAAAACTTTTTATCTGTTTTTCTGTTTTTGGTAAAAGTAACTTTTCTATAATGTCTATCTTGCTTGGGTTTGGCCTAATACCTTCTTTTGTTAAAATATGACCTAAAAATTCTGTCTCCTTTTTCATGAAGTTACATTTGTCAATTTGAATCTTCAAATTCTTATCTTCTAATATTTTAAAAATTTCGTTGATGGCTTCAACATGCTCTTGCAATGATGTACTAAAAATAAGTATATCGTCCAAATATACGACACATTTTTTGTTAATAAAATCTCTTAAGATTTCATTCATAAATCTTTGAAATGTGGCGGGGGCATTTTTCAACCCGAATGGCATTCTTATAAATTCATATAAGCCATGCGGCGTAACAAAGGCAGTTTTCTTTCTGTCTTCTTCTTTTACTAAAATTTGATGGTATCCTTTTGCAAAATCATTTTTTTTCTGCCAATGAATTATGCAGTCTTTCTACATCTGCATTGCCCGTATGGCTGTTTGGTTTTGTTAAATGTAATTCAATATTTTCTTTACCTAATAGTTCTTTAATTCTTATTGAATTAAATTCATTATCAGCAACAATCTTATTTGGTTTGCCTATTTTTGTGAAATGATTTTCGATCTGCTCTACAATTGTTATATGGTTTCTATCGTTTAGTGGGTAAGCGGCTGCAAATTTTGAAAACTTATCTATAACAGTTAAAAACAAGTAAGAACGTTGCTGTCGGACGCAACCCACAGCGAAATACTATTTCACGCCCCAACAGCACACAGGGGCATCTATCACATTACATTTTTTAAAATTTAACCTTAAACCCCCACTGTCGCCGCTTAAATTAGCTGCAGATTAAAACTTTTCATTGGAGGTAGCCAGACAGTTTCAATTAGAATCGAAGCTTAAAACCCTTACCTTAGCAAGAACACGCACCTAAATCGACAGATGTGGCATCTCTCAAAATAAGAGAGGTGGCAACTCTCAAAATGAGAGAAGTGGCAACTCTGAAAATGTGATTTAAGTTCGTTGGCGAGAGGTGTGGACTCGAACCCCGGTGCGGTCATGTTGATATTTTTGTTATATTTTCTTTATTTAGTTATTTTGTATTAATAAAATATTCTTTTCAAACTCATATATATAATTTGGCAAATCAAAAGACAAGGTCAAAGGTCACAAAGTCATTATGTGGCGCGTTATTGGCTCAGAAGCTTCAGATGTTTCAGTTTTGATTTGCCACGCCCCCAGTGGCCGTAGACAAATAATTTTTGGCATGTGCATAGAGTGGGCGTTTAAGAATATAACTGTAAAGTTTGGATGCTTACATTCGAAAAATGCGAAAATTACAGGGTATTTTTCTGTATGTCACGCCCCTTTTGGGGCGTAACAATAATTTTTGGGGAATCGATAGAGGAGGCCCTCAGTAACCTAGCATCCAATTTTGAAGCTTCTAGCACTAAAACTGTGGGAGATATAAGCTGATATTTGTTGCCACGCCCCCTGAAGGCGTAGATATATCCGCCATAGCTTATCGGTCGTGGGATGTTAACCCGAGTATATATACCAAGTCTCAAGTCTCTAGCATCAATGGTGCTCAAAATATAACGAAACTAGTAGAATCACCATATATTCAGATCCGATTTGCCACGCCCCTAGTAGGCGTGGCCATAAAATTTTTTGGGCGATCTTTATAGGATTGTAACAGTAACTCACGTGCCAAATTTGGGCGTTCTAGCTTTAAAACTGTAGAAGACACAGTTTGACCCGATTTGCCACGCCCCCAATGGGCGTAGATATATCCGCCATAGCTTTTTGATTTTGGGATGTCGACATGAGTGTTCAGTTAAAATCCCAACTCTCTAGCCCTTCTAGAAGTAGTGTTTCTGAGATACAGGAAAATGTATTTTCCGATTTGCCACGCCCCTAGTGGGCGTATCGGGAAAATCTTGACACTTTATCAGACGAGGGTATACGCGAGTATATATTTCAAATTTCAAGTCTCTAGCTTCAATAGCGTCGAAATGGTTTGCGTTCATACGGACAGACGGACAGACGGACAGACGGACAGACGGACGGACGGACAGACGGACGGACAGCATGACGGACATTGCACAAAACCAATATACTATATCACTACGTGAAATAGTATAAATATGTGTTTTTTATTACGTATGTATCTATGTGAATTATTTGGTTCTTATCCGATGGAGTTTCTGTTTTAACAAATTTAATTTTAACTGGGTTTCTGTCATATTTAATTTCTTTACAAAGATCACATTGGTTAATAATTATCTGTATTAATCCCAATAACTTAGGGTAAAATATTTTATTTTTTATTTTTCAATATCTTGAGCTCTAAGTGTGCATTTAGTGAATTCTATTTGATTGTCATTAGAGTATAGTTGAATTAATTTTTCTTGCACTATATTATACTCATGATACGGTAAATCTGAATAAATGCCTATTTTTCCTTTTCTTATGTATTTTTTAAAAATTTCTTCCATTATTGGGAAGTCATGTTTTGCTATAAAAATTATTCTTTTTCCATGAATTGTTTTATATTCTTCTGTTTTGGAATTTGTTATTATTATTTGTGTTTTATATTTATTTACTATTTCTTCCTTTATTAGAAAATGGTCATGTAAATTTTCTTCTGCTGAATGTACTGTTGCTATTGAAAAGTTGTCTTCTATGTCTTCTATATTTGTTATTATGTTTATGTCGGATATGTTGTCATTGTTATCTTGGTGTGGGTCTTCTTTGTTGTTATTTTCACAATAGTTATCTTTTAGTCTGCTTAAAAAATCGGCCACTCTGTTTTCTTTTCCTTTTAAGTAATCTATTTCAAACTGATATTCTCCTAGCTTTAACAACCATCTTTGATGCCTTGGCGAAATATCTTTCCCTTTGTGCTTTGCATGTAAAAATTTTATTGCTTCGTGATCGGTTAATATTTTAAATTTTCTTCCGTAGAGATATGGTCTAAAATAGTTTACACTCCAAAGTATTGCTAAAAACTCTTTATCTGTGGCTGAATAATTTTTTTCGTGGTTATTCAATGTTCTGGACGCAAAACAAATTGGATGTCCTTCTTGAGACAGAACCGATCCAATGGCGTAATTTGAAGCATCGGTTGTAAGCGTGAATGCTTTTTCAAAGTTAGGGGTATCTTAATATAGGGTTTGAACAGATAAGACGCTTTAATTTTTCAAATGCTTCGATGAAAGTTGGATCTTTTGTATTTATTTTAGTATTTTTCTTTAAATATTTTGTTATTGGTTGTGCTACTTTAGCGTAATCTTTAATAAATTTTCTATAAAAACCTGTTATGCCTAAAAAACTTTTTTATCTGTTTTTCTGTTTTTGGTAAAAGTAACTTTTCTATAATGTCTATCTTGCTTGGGTTTGGCCTAATACCTTCTTTTGTTAAAATATGACCTAAAAATTCTGTCTCCTTTTTCATGAAGTTACATTTGTCAATTTGAATCTTCAAATTCTTATCTTCTAATATTTTAAAAATTTCGTTGATGGCTTCAACATGCTCTTGCAATGATGTACTAAAAATAAGTATATCGTCCACCTCTTAAGATTTCATTCATAAATCTTTGAAATGTGGCGGGGGCATTTTTCAACCCGAATGGCATTCTTATAAATTCATATAAGCCATGTGGCGTAACAAAGGCAGTTTTCTTTCTGTCTTCTTCTTTTACTAAAATTTGATGGTATCCTTTTACAAAATCATTTTTTTTCTGCCAATGAATTATGCAGTCCTTCTACATCTGCATTGCCCGTATGGCTGTTTGGTTTTGTTAAATGTAATTCAATATTTTCTTTACCTAATAGTTCTTTAATTCTTATTGAATTAAATTCATTATCAGCAACAATCTTATTTGGTTTGCCTATTTTTGTGAAATGATTTTCGATCTGCTCTACAATTGTTATATGGTTTCTATCGTTTAGTGGGTAAGCGGCTGCAAATTTTGAAAACTTATCTATAACAGTTAAAAACAAGTAAGAACGTTGCTGTCGGACGCAACCCACAGCGAAATACTATTTCACGCCCCAACAGCACACAGGGGCATCTATCACATTACATTTTTTAAAATTTAACCTTAAACCCCCACTGTCGCCGCTTAAATTAGCTGCAGATTAAAACTTTTCATTGGAGGTAGCCAGACAGTTTCAATTAGAATCGAAGCACCCTTAAAGAACACGCACCTAAATCGAGAGATGTGGCATCTCTCAAAATAAGAGAGGTGGCAACTCTCAAAATGAGAGAAGTGGCAACTCTGAAAATGTGATTTAAGTTCGTTGGCGAGCGTAGAGGTGTGGACTCGAACCCCGGTGCGGTCATGTTGATATTTTTGTTATATTTTCTTTTTTTAGTTATTTTGTATTAATAAAATATTCTTTTCAAACCCATATATATAATTTGGCAAATCAAAAGACAAGGTCAAAGGTCACAAAGTCATTATGTGGCGCGTTGTTGGCTCAGAAGCTGCAGATGTTTCAGTTTTGATTTGCCACGCCCTCAGTGGCCGTAGACAAATAATTTTTGGCATGTGCATAGAGTGGGCGTTTAAGAATATAACTGTAAAGTTTGGATGCTTACATTCGAAAAATGCGAAAATTACAGGGTATTTTTCTGTATGTCACGCCCCTTTTGGGGCGTAACAATAATTTTTGGGGAATCGATAGAGGAGGCCCTCAGTAACCTAGCATCCAATTTTGAAGCTTCTAGCACTAAAACTGTGGGAGATATAAGCTGATATTTGTTGCCACGCCCCCTGAAGGCGTAGATATATCCGCCATAGCTTATCGGTCGTGGGATGTTAACCCGAGTATATATACCAAGTCTCAAGTCTCTAGCATCAATAGTGCTCAAAATATAACGAAACTAGTAAAATCACTATGTATTCAGATCCGATTTGCCACGCCCCTAGTAGGCGTGGCCATAAAATTTTTTGGGCGATCTTTATAGGATCGTAACAGTAACCCACGTGCCAAATTTGGGCGTTCTAGCTTTAAAACTGTAGAAGATACAGTTTGACCCGATTTGCCACGCCCCCCATGGGCGTAGATATATCCGCCATAGCTTTTGATTTTGGGATGTCGACATGAGTGTTCAGTTAAAATCCCAACTCTCTAGCCCTTCTAGAAGTAGTGTTTCTGAGATACAGGAAAATGCATTTTCCGATTTGCCACGCCCCTAGTGGGCGTATCGGGAAAATCTTGACACTTTATCAGACGAGGGTATACACGAGTATATATTTCAAATTTCAAGTCTCTAGCTTCAATAGCGTCGAAATGGTTTGCGTTCATACGGACAGACGGACAGACGGACGGACGGACAGACGGACGGACAGCATGACGGACATTGCACAAAACCAATATACTATATCACTACGTGAAATAGTATAAACAGTATTGTTAACCTGGTCGTTTCCCTGATTTTGATAGTTCTGGTTGTTAGAGTTTTCATTATTGTTATTGTTTTCATTTGTTTGTTGGTGACTGTTTGTAACTTGGTTTGTTTCTAAGTTTTCTATTTCCATGGGTTCTGAATTTCCTGACATATACTGTTTAGACTGTTGTGAAATTGTGTGCTGATGGTTCGGGTTAAGTCGGCTCTGTCCTGAATTCTGAGTATTATTTTGTTTATACGGACCTGAGTTGTTTCTGTAATTTTGTTGTTGGTTGTTTTGTTGATTATTATTTTGCCTGTACTGACCTGAGTTGCTTCTGTAATTTTGTTGTTGGTTGTTTTGTTGATTATTATTTTGACCATTTTGTGGTTGATAATATAACTGCTTGTTGTTGTTATAATTTGGTTGATAATTGTTTTCCTTTTTGAAGTCATGATATTTCTTGCTGGACTCTGCCTCAGTGTTATACCTATTGGGTTTAGTTTTCTTATATTGGAATCTAATACAACTATTTTCGTATCTACGTAACATCATTATTTTTAAAATATTATTTAAATTTCTTTCTTCATATATTTTATCAAGTAAAGTACCTTGAGTCATTTCTTTAGCTGCATTTACTAATAAACTTTCAACATTACTTAAATCTATAAAATTATCATTTTGATGATAAACTGTTAATTCGTCTGATTTATATTTAATATTTTGTATTTCTACCGCAAGTTCGCTTACTGTGTCTACTCGTAACTCATAAATTTTACGGTAAATTTGATGGGGTTCCGTATCCGGTCGATACCTCAGCTTTAGGGTTGACTTGATTAGCTCCCAGTTGTCTGGTTCCGGCACATTGATGACCACATCCTTCGCCTGTCCTTGGATAGTCTTGTAGAAGATTGTCCTAGTGGCATCTCGTTTTAGTTGAGAGTCCTCCACTCCTTGGAGAAGGTACTCTACGCTACTGAAGAACGAGTTAATCGAAATGTCACCTGTTCCCGTGAACGTTGCCAAATAATTTATATTTTGAAACAATCGTTCTTTCTGAGCCGCATTGTTGTTGTCTTGTAGCATAACGTAAGCTTGATGTAGCTCCTTTAGTTGCTGCTCCTTGTTGATCAACTGCTCCATTAACTCCTCCGGTGATATTTGTGGGTTAGCTTGTGCCATTCTGTTCTTGTCGTAGTTAGCTGCTCTCCTTTGTTTTCTGGTTTCCAGCTTGAGATGTAATTTTTGTGTTATTTTATTGATTTGCATACTTATTATACCCTGAACCCATTGAAAATGGGAAAATCAGGGTATAATGTTTTTGTTGGAAGGCGTATGTATGTAACAGGGAGAAGGAGGCGTGGCAGACCCCATAAAGTATATATATTCTTGATCAGGGAGAGTAGCCGAGTCGATTTAGCCCTGTCCGTCTGTCCGTCTGTCCGTCTGACCGTCTGTCTGTCCGTATGTATGAACGCGTCGTTCTCAGAACCTATAAGAGCTAAAGACTTGAAATTTTTTATGTAGGTTCCTGTATAGCGCGAAAAGATCGAGTTTGTTAAAAAAAATCGATAACTGTCTTAATTTTAATGTTATCGATTAAAAACGAAATCGATGCTCCGTTATATAATTATATATAATTCATCTTTATAGCTAGAGTCTTCAAATTTTGCATATAGTGTTATGTGAGCATTACACAATTTCGGTTTTTGTTAAATTTTGGATGCCACGCCCCCTTCGCCTCAAATTTGTAACTCCCGTATATCAAATACTAGAGACTTGTGCTTTGGTACATACATACATATGGATGACATGATCACGCCCAACAAGTTTGATCAAAATCGTTACTCTAGAAAAAAAGTTATTAAACATTTAATTTCCCATGTCATTGGCATGCAAACAGCAGCCAAAGAACAGCTGACGCAACGACTGGCGCTTGTGTGTGTGTGCGCCTGTGTATGTGTGTGTGTATGTTCTGTTTGTAATGAACATATATATACTTATGTATATTAAAGAAACGGAGATTGCTTGGAATAGCGGTTCTTCGCAGGGTTCAGGGTATACCCTAGTCGAGCGGTCTCGACTAGAGTTTTCTTACTTGTTTTAGTTTGACTTTTGTTTTTGTGTTCGATTTACGAATTAGACAACTTATTTTTAGTTGGACTTTTTATAAAGATCGTTTTATATATTAGTCAACTTATTTCTAGGTTGACTTTTTATAAATTAATCGACTTATTTTTAGTTCACATTTACCACTGAATCCTTCTTAAAAAAAAAAGGATCCTACCGGCTGCGCCAATTTCATTTGATAATAATAACACATTTGTTTGACTTCACTCTTACATCTCAGTTCTCAAACTGACTCTTTATTCATTTTTGTTTCTTCTTATTTCTAAATTTCGTCATGTTGCTAGACTACATGATCTCAATTTCACAATGTTGCTAGACTTCATGATTTCAATTTCATAATTGCCAAACAAAACAACAACAGTGTCAGCTGTAACTGTGATGCGAGAGAGCGCCGTCACAAACAACAACAATCTCGGCTGCACAGCGCGACTCATGAAGACGAGCGCAAAAGCATATGCGAAACGGACACCACCACACACGTAGATTTGCGTACGCCCACGCACTTGCAAATGCACATGCACGCTCAAGCCACGGCGAGAGCATTGGAACAGTGGAGAGCGAGAGAGAGAGTAAAAAACAGCAATGCGGCCGGGCACAGAGGCCAATGAACTCAGGCAGCTGAGCGGCGATCGCTACGCCCGAGGCGAGCCGAAGCTCGCGAGAGCAAGCGAACGCCTGCAGCTGTGCTGAGAGAGAGAGCGGCTACAACAATAACAACAAGCGCGCATCGCACGAGCATAGGCCAAACATGTAAAACGGGCAACAACATGCGTTGGCAGAGGCTATGTAAGGGGCGTGTAGGCAGGCAGATAGCCTACTAAAGTGAAACACGCGATGGATATTCGTACCGCCAACGTTAAATGCCCGGACTTAGGTGTCAAGCGGGCCCATCCGGCAGATCCTCGACTGCTGGCCCGCGACTTCGCTGGAGCGGCAAGAGGGGACGACTGGAGCGGCTCGCCGGCGCCTAAGCGTTGGGCTAGGCGTGGAAAGGTGAAATTGGCCCCCGTGCGGTTGCCTTTCCATCCCCGGCGCCGGACAGCGAGGCGCCTACGACGGCATCCCGGTTATCTGGACCTGGAGGCGTCCGATTTCGAAGGCGAGACCAGCAGTGCCAGTGGGAGCTGGTCACCCGCGAGCTCCCGGAGCAGTAGGGGTGAGTTCTCAGCCCCAGGCTGGATTACGCCAGACTCCGCGGCGCATCCGCTGGGGCTGGAGAACGGAATGGAGTATGCCAACATACACAACGGGCATTATTCGCCACTGCACTCGTCGCCGTGGCGACCGCCGCGTGCATCCACGCCATTTCGCGTGGACGCCGAGGACGATGTCGACGCCGTCATCGTGAGCGATGACTCAGACGCGGAGGTGCCGGAGGAGGTGCCGTAACCAGAGGAAGAAGTAATTGTCATCTCCAGCTCGGACGAGGAGGAGGAAGCGGGGCCAGCACCGGTGCGGATCAGTGCTAGGCACGAGGAGAGCCTGAGGGAGGGCCACATCAGACACGTAGCCTACGTCGAGGTGGAGTGGCACGAGGCCATTCCGGCGTGGCCACGAGGTTTTCATCTGGAGGAGCAGCTGGAGCCCCCGCAGACCCCACCGCCACCGGCACCGACACCCTTGACGGCGGCGCCGTCACCACCACTACCGCCACCGCCTACGAGAGAACTCGAGGAGAGCCCGGCCGCCCCGTGGAGTAGGCGGGGCGACGCCAGGCCCACGCTGCAGAGGCAGCATTCGGCTCCCACGCGCTCACCTCCCCCAAGGCCGACTTTGCAGTGGCAAACGTCGTGCCCAGAGCCAGCGGGGGGTGGGCAATGGAAGGAGGTGCAACGTGAGGAGTGGCCTGCAGAGGTGGCAGAGCAGGCCAGCCGCATCCAAGCTGCGGGGACGGGCCGAACAGCACGAGTGATGTGGGTCAAGGGTATCCGCTACCGGGTGCGACGGTCCCGCACAGGATGCCGACTATTTCGACACGAAACCTAAATCCAAAAGAAAAAAACAATACAGTTACAAATAAACCAGAAAGTCAAACTAATACTGTTGTACACAGACTCACGGGAATGGGCCTGGGGGAAATTTCAGCGCCAGACTTCTGCTACGTGGCTGGAGGGTCTGGGTAGTGAAGCTAGGGCATCGGCAGAAGGAATGAGGCCGATCCTCGCGCACTGGCCAGCGAATCTGCTGGAGCTGTGCGCGAATGAGGAGCATGCCAAACCGTCTGCCCGGTGCCAGCGTGGCAACACCCCAGAGCCAGCTCACGAACGTCGTCTGGTGCACCGAAATTTCCCGCGGAGCCCGGAATCCCCATTAGTGGGTTCCCAAGGGTGAGAGGAGCCAGTTGCCAGGGTCCGAAGCTGGCAAATCTCGCCTAGAAGTAGCCGCGCAAAATTGGAGGCGCCGCCACTGCAGCCAATACACGGCCACAACACAGCTGAGTGGCTGGCGGCGCGTGTAACAGGAAACAGGGTCATCTACTGCAGCGGCGGACGGAGCATGGCCAAAGGGGCATCAAGGAGTGAAGCTGCCTAAACACCGAGGAAGTTTTATTAGAATCTGGTAAATATTTTAATAAAACACTTTGTTTTGCTTACCTGTTTGTTGTGACAGTGTTGCCAGCAGGGCGTCGATCAGCAGTGAGTACGGCGTTGCCACTGGGTGGATCGACATCGCGTGCCAGGTGGCAACACTGAGCAGGCGGTGGAGCAGAACAAAGAGGAGCAGAACGGGTGGAGTGGCGCCAAATTTAAAAACTTCGGACAAATTTAAAACACGAAAGTTTCGTGTTTACCGAAGAAAGAGGGGAGTGTGAGGAACATTATATGCAGGCACGTCTCAACCCGAAGAGGAGACAGGCCCCGCTCCAGAGTCGAAGCAGGCCCTGCGGCGCTGCTATAAAAAGGCGCCCACGGCTCGGCACTGGCTCAGTCGATTCCAGTGAAAAGTGAAAGTGCCAAGCGTCAACGGAGTGAAAAGTGTAAAGTGAAACGAAGTGCAACGAAGGACAACGAAGGACAACGAGGGACATAAAGGACATCGTGGGATACATACAAGGATATTCAGAGGAATATCCTGGACGCATACCAAACCGTATCCTTGAGGACAGAGGTACGGCCGGCAGCTGGTGCTGGAGCAGCATAACCTGAACAGGAGTGTGAGGTTAGTGAGGGCAGCCGTGCGGAAGAACGTAAGCCTTCTTAGACGCGGTCTAGAGTGCCAGCGAGCGAATCCAGTTGTAGGAGTGCCTGTGA
Organism: Drosophila paranaensis; assembly: GCA_035047545.1. Classification (NCBI taxonomy): domain Eukaryota; kingdom Metazoa; phylum Arthropoda; class Insecta; order Diptera; family Drosophilidae; genus Drosophila; species Drosophila paranaensis. Next base: position 46,731 of record JAWNPL010000100.1, on the reverse strand, counting down.
TACTCCCAGCGAACCGCTAGAGAACACAGCGCGTATCCTGGCGTACTCTGGAGTGTTCTGAAACCTCTAGACGGCTCAGAGGCTAACCGCTCGTTAGCCGAAGTGCTCCTCACGGCACCTACGAATCCTGCGGGCTTAGCCGTGTACAGCTATAGCCTAAGAAATCACTTTGCTGTACTAAAATAGTTATATATCAACGTGAATAATCCAGTTTATATTATTAAATCTAAAAGCAGGACTTATTATTTATCGGCAGGCACCCAACATATAAATTTGTTGGCACGAACACACAGTCGGCTGAGTGCGGCCCGGCTTAAACTCGGGGCAAACCGAAGGTTCGTTACATACTTATTATATGCATTTACTTTAATTGCATTAAAACTGCGCTTCAAAAAAATTTAAGTTTCTTTAGCCCAGATCTAATTACCATCAAGTATTACTCGTAACTGAGGTTAATATTATTGTGAGATATGAAATTACTGAAAGAATTTAATGATGATAATGTTTCATTATCGAAAGTCATATTTAAAAAATTCTTTATGTTTTGAAGGTTTTTGTGATGCGAAGTGTTGAGAAGATCACTTTCCGACAGAGGAAAAAGAATTTCAGTTTGAGGCATTGGAGGGTAGAGAATACCAAAGTGGCATATGCGAGTTCCCTTATTTCTCGCATACATGAATGCCCATGATTATGTTTTTGGTATTCAATTAAATTGGTTAAACTATCATCAGTCACATCAGTTGTGATAAATTGGTTTATAAAGTCTATTACTCGTGGAATAGACCTCTGCCTACTCTCCTCAGTAAGTATGTCTGCTTTGGGGGCATCTTTAAGCCAGAACATACCGTGGAATTCAACTCGCCAGTAATATTTAATAACCGGATGAATACCGAAAATACCTCCTTCCTTTTTCATTAATTTAAGGACTTGTCTATATCTATAATCAAAATAGCGGGCACAGGTCACTGGATCTGTTCTAATAAGCCTCGCTTTTTCAGAAAACTGTAATGCTGCTGCACTTTCCTCAGATATATAAACTTTATCTACGGTTCTTTTCAAAATTACTAATAGTTCTGTCCACCTAGTTTCTGCAGCAGACAATGTTATAAAAAAATTTGGCAAATCAAATTGTCTTATCATTGCCATAACCTTTTTTTTCATCTTCCCAATGAGCGGGTGAGGTCCGAATTCCCTTCAAAACCCGATAGCCTTCATCATGAAGAATTAGATTGCTCATATGCTCTTCATTGAGAGCATTTGCTGCTGTGATGCAGCGAGGAGCAGTGTGCTTACGCAGACAAATAGAAGTGTTGCTCCTAATGTGTATCATTTCCAACTTTTTATATGAATAAAAAATTTTATCGGTTCTACAACCTCTCCTATCAAAGTTCCTAAGTTCAGATCTAACAATAGTTGAATAGCTAACTGAACACTTCCTTTTATTACCTGCAAATACAGTAGGAAACGATAATTCCTCTGCATCCCCATCTCCAAGTAAATCAAGGGGTCGTTGGCCTTCGCCAGGAGCCTTTTGAATTCTTTGCAAATTTATATTTTCTACCTGCACGCTATCTAATAATGTTTCTTGCCCACCTGGATTAAGTTCTTCTATTTCTACAATTTCTTGGGCCTCCTGTATCTCAGTATTTACTAATTCATTAAAAAGAGTATTGTCTTCAGCTGTTGCAAAGAATGGGATATCTTGAGGAGCTGATGAAAGAGAAGACATTACCTCTTCATTAATATGAATTTTATACTTCTGATAAAGCTCTGTTAATACTAAAAATCGCATGGCGTTAATAATTTTAAGGGGTCTAAAGGTTTCAGCCATGAAATCATGGTTATATTCCATTCTACGTTTGAGGTGAAGCTGAACAACCTCGGCTTCATGAAAAGCCCTTGGGAGTGATGTGACAACATTGGCAATTGGGATTGGGACATTAACAACAGCTCCTTTTATTGCATTTTGACGCTCATGCCCTAAAGACTTTATTACCATAAATAAAGGTGTCAAATCTTCCAAGCATTGGGGAAGAGTTGGAAAATCTAAGCCATTTGTAATGGCATTTTTTGGCAATCTACCTGATTTTATAGTGCGGCAACATGATTTACAAAACTTATAAATTTCATCTTCTGATGGAAAGATTGTTGTCAAATACAAAATCTGCGCACTGTGCTGATTGTTCTCAATAATATATTGAGATCGAAGTCTGTCGATTTGATGGGGAAACCAAAGCCCTTTGCAGCAAAGGCAAAGTTGATCAGGGCCCAGTTTAACTAATCTATTGTAACTATCTATTTGGATGTGTGAATGAAGTGCTGCTACTTGAGGGATATTCGGCTGCTCTAATCCACTAGGAAGGGAAACCTGACTAACGACTACAGCTCTTCTAGCATTTTGTCGTCTCATTGTATTTCTGCGTTGCTCTGCTAATCTACGTAAACGATTGCTGCGAATTCTAGCCGTTCTAACTCTATCTTGCTCCCTAATTAATATTCTATGGGCAAGCTCATTGCGACGTAAATATCTAGCTCTTCTATTGCGCGCCTGTTCTGAAAGTCTAAAAAGCCTATCCTGCCTACGTGCCGCTCTGCGCAATGAGTTGACCACCTGTTCTTGTTGTCTTATTCTAATATTTGATCGTCTTCGTGAGTGTTCTATTGTATTTTGTTGCTGTTCAACAGTCCTTAATCCTGCATTTTGTCTACGCGTTGATCTACGCAAAGTGTCCACTGCCTGTTCCTGTACTCTAACGTCAGGATTTGTTCGTCTTCTCGCATGATCTAAAGTATTTTGTTGCTGTTCAACACTCCTTACTTCTGCATTTTGTCTACGCGTTGATCTACGCAAAGTGTCCACTGCCTGTTCCTGTACTCTAATGTCAGGATTTGTTCGTCTTCTCGCATGATCTAAAGTATTTTGTTGCTGTTCAACACTCCTTACTTCTGCATTTTGTCTACGCGTTGATCTACGCAAAGTGTCCACTGCCTGTTCCTGTACTCTAACGTCAGGATTTGTTCGTCTTCTCGCATGATCTAAAGTATTTTGTTGCTGGTCAACACTCCTTACTTCTGCATTTTGTCTACGCGTTGATCTACGCAAAGTGTCCACTGCCTGTTCCTGTACTCTTACGTCAGGATTTGTCCGTCTTCTAGCGTGATCTATCGTATTTTGTCACTGTTCTCTACGCCTAATTTCAACATTCTTCTAATACACTCTGCGAAATTAGATTAAAGGCAGTTGCATTTTGCAGATACAACTGGACAAAAACAAAAAAACTTTGAATAATGGGACCTTCTTATATTTTATTTAGCTTTTCTAGACCTTAATCTTCTATTTTTAGTATACACAAAAAATGTACAGTTAGTTTTGTAGCTACCATAAATATATTTCGTGCACACTACGAATTTTTGGTGCTATTTTGTGCGAAATTCAATTAAAGGCACTCCTTATTAAGTCCTGGAAAGATATCAGTGAAGGATTTGAGTTGTGTTTTTTGTTATTACATTTATTTAACACACTTTTTTTGTAAGTTTAAGCTAGTTTTAGCCGGTGTTTTTATAATTTATATAGAAATGGGAAGAGAATAGACGCGGACAAGCGAAGAAATCGATAAAGTCCTTGTATACAAGGATGTGGGGTGATCTAACCGAAAATTTGCACTCAGATGAAAGCTCTCGCCTACTGCTGTAAATAATATTGTAAATCTGAATGAAAATTGCAAAAAAAAACAGAAAATATTCGAAAAATCACTAGGTATCACCACGAGGACAGCCGCTATTATATGCGCAGGACCTCAAAAAAATCCCACGCCTTCCAAATTTTTTACAGAATCAGACCCTCCGATATCAGAACGACGTGTTCAGCAAATTTTGGGAACTAGTACCGGCTAAAATGGCAGAAAATTAAGCCTTAGCCGGCTCTAACTAACGGACAAAAAGTGGCTCGGCTAGATTTGACAAAGCAGCACATGTCCTGGGCGGAAAATTGGAAAATGGTGGTTTGCTTAGATGAGAAAAAGTTAAATTTAGATGACCTTGATGTTTTTAATTATAACTGGCATGATATTCGTCAGCCCGAACGATAATCCACAAAGTGAAACTTTGGTAGTGGATCGTTAATGGTATTAGCTTCCTTTAGCTACCACTATCGAGCCCCAGGATGCAAAGTTTTCGGCTGTTTAAGTTCTCAAGGCTACACAAACTTATTGGAGAATGTTTTTGTGGACTTTTTCGATAAAGAACCGTCGAGTGACCCAATTTTCCAATAGGATAATGCGAATATGCACATTTCACGGGCTAGTCGAACCTGGTTCCAGGATAAGCAAATCACCACCATGTCATGGCGTGGCCAATCTTCGAACTTAAATCATATCGAAAACATGTGGGGAACCTTGCCAATCGATTTTATGCCGGCGGAAGAAAATTTAAATCAGTAGAAGAGCTTAAAAGAACTGTTTCTCAGGTATAGGCTTAAATACCACAAGATGAGTATAAACAAGTAAGAAAACTCTAGTCGAGACCGCTCGACAAGGGTATACCCTAAACCCTATGAAGAACCGTTATTCCAAGCATTCTTTGTTTCTTTTATATACACATGCATATGTACGTTCATTACAAGCAAAACGTACACACACACGCACAGGCGCACGCACACACACACGCCAATCGGTGCGTCAGCTGTTCTTTGGCTGCTTTGCATGGCAATGCTATGGGAAATTAAATGTTTAATAACTTTTTTCTAGAGTAACGATTTTGATCAAACTTGTTGGGCGTGATCATGGCATCCATATGTATATATGTGCCAAAGCACAAGTCTCTAGTATTTGAAATACGGGACTTACAATTTTGAGGCGAAGGGGGCGTGGCATCCAAAATTTAGCAAAAACCGAAATTGTGTAATGCTCACATAACACTAAATGCAAAATTTGAAGACTCTAGCTATAAAGATGAATTATATATAATTATATAACGGAGCATCGATTTCGTTTTTAATCGATAACATTAAAATTAAGACAGTTATCGATTTTTTTTAACAAACTCGATCTTTTCGTGCTATACAGGAACCTACATAAAAAATTTCAAGTCTCTAGCTCTTATAGGTTCTGAGAACGACGCGTTCATACATACGGACAGACAGACGGACAGACGGACAGACGGACAGACGGACGGACAGACGGACAGGGCCAAATCGACTCGGCTTGTCTCCCTGATCAAGAATATATATACTTTATGGGGTCTGCCACGCCTCCTTCTCCCTGTTACATACATTTCAACAAAAACATTATACCCTGTTTTTCCCATTTTCAATGGGTTCAGGGTATAAAAACGGATGATTCGATGTCCAATTGGATTTTTTGAGTAATCAATAATGTGTCCATCATTAATAACCAATTATAAGTTTTTATAAATTTTGTTTTCAATTTTTTGATATTTTAGAACATAGTGCCTTTAATCAAATTTCGCGCATTTTTATGGTATTTTTTTGTTTTTCTTACATAAAAAGTTTATTATATGACAAAAATTAAAAAAAATTGTAGTGTTTAACATAAAACGACTAGAAATATGTTATATAATAAATAAAACTATACCAACATGCATAAGATTAAAAATAAGCTAAAAAATGTGAGTGCCTTTTATCTAATTTCGCAGAGTGTATTAGCCCTACGTATAGTATCTTCAATTTGCTCTTGCTGCCTATTGCCTACGATTGCTCATCTTTCTGCGTGCTCTAAAGAATTCTGATGCTGCTCAATTCTACGAATCTCAGGGTCTTGCCTACGAGCAATTCTTCGCGATGTATCTAACAACTGTTCTTGCTCTCTAATTTGTGCTCTTTGCCTGCGATTTGATCTACGTTGAGAATTTATTGCCTGCTCCGCTATTCTAGCACCTACATCTGCCCTACGTATTCTCTGCGAAGCTGCATTAATATTTAACTCTCTTGCTAAATATTCCACATTTTCCCTTCGAATTCTGCTTCTCATGTTCTGCATTCGCAACCGCTGGGAAGCAGAGACATTACAAGTACGGGGCATTTTTAATTTTTAAAATTTTATCCAATAAACAATATTATTTCTAAATTTATTAATACAAAATATTCTAAATAAACTAGTTATTTATATATATATATATATATATATATATATATATATATATATATATATATTATATTATATATATTATAATTATCAATATTAATATTAATATTATTATATTAAATATATTATTTATAAATTTTAAAAATATGTGTATATTTAAAAAATATTTTTTTACTTTTTATTCTATTTAAAATTATTTGTAAAGTTAAAAAAATTTAAATTTACTAAAATGTAAATGATCTTAATATTAACCCTCCAATGCTGTTTTCTAAACTATTGGAGGAAAATAATTGGAACAATTTTTTTTAAAGTAAATTTAGGCTTCTAAACTCAAAAATGAACTCAGAAAAAATATAGAAGTTTTTGTTTAGCCGTCAGGTGCAAAAAAGGTAATAAGTGTCTTAAGACACTCTTGGGCATCAAAGAGTAAAAAAAACCGTATTGAATAGAAATGTTAATTTTTTTTATTCACATGATATGTTTTGAAACAATTTTTTGTTGATGTGCAGCATAAATGTAAATTACATTTTTCACAAATGCATTGCGTTTGTGATGATTTACAGAACTTGCACCGTCTCTTATTGTCCCAATCCAACCAACTTGGGAAGTGGTTGACTTGGTCAAAACGTAATTCCGCCATTGGATGTAAAGTTTTTTTTTCCAAGTTTAAGCTCAAGCTGTGATGGTCGGGCCCGTGGGGATTGTGAAAAAGGTGACCGATATGTTCGCAAAGATGGTGACTGCATCTGGTCCTGTAGAGATACGGTACTGACTGGACGACCTGCGTGGGCTTTATTTATAAAAGCCACCAATCCTTCAGCGATTGACTCGCGAAAATCGGGAAGTTCCATCAATTTGTCACTGATTACGTTTTGTTTTTAAATTCGCCTATAAAGAATATAAGCATTTGTTGCTGCCATATCAATACAATGATAAACAAGTAAGAAAACTCTAGTCGGCGGTCCCGACTAGGAGATACCCTAAACCCCGCGCTATCTGCGTTAAAATACTGCATAATTAGCATTTCGTATAAACGCACAGAAAATTAAATTCAATTCATTTTCAATTGTTTAGCCAATAGCGCCATCTATGGTTCGATTGAATAGCGCCATCCAAGTTTCGAACCAACTGAGCAGCTGATAATTCGCAAATCATAGCGCCATCTATTGGAAATATGTACACTAAAACTTGCGGGTTTTAGAACTTGCTAGATGCACGCAGCTCAATGTGTATGTGTGTATGTGTGCACATGTATAGAAAAACAGTTTGCTTTGTTTTGCTGGTCACGTGTTTGGCCGATTGGCAAAATGTTTTGTTTAATAACTTCTGCGCGAATTAATGGATTTGAATGAAATTTTCAGCTTATGTTCAACATATTTTATTACATTTTTTCCAATTTTTAAAAATGTAAACCCATTCATTTACTGGCTTTGAGTGCAACTAACCTCAATTTAAATATTTGGGGAAATAAATATAAAACTTACAAAAAAATTTGGGGACTCTAGCTATAAAGACGTGGGAGATATAATTTTATAACTAACATTCGATATTGTTTTTAATCGATAACAATAAAATTAAAATAGTTATCGACTTTTTTTAACAAACTCGATCTTTCAACGCGAAAAAACATATATTTATTGTTTATGAAAATGAAAAGTACCGTTAAAAGCACTGGAAAGCTTCTAAAGCTTTTTTCTCAGTAACTTTGTATGTTTTATTAACGATCAAGAAATATTTGAATGACAAAAAAGCTCAAATTTTTTTTTTAATTTAATAATAAAATAAGTGTCTCAAGACACTTATGAGCGTTAGAGGGTTAATAGTTACTTGTTACTTGTAAAATACTCGCAGTATTTAAAATTCAATATAAAAAGTGCTGCGAGCCTCAATTTACGCATTTTAATGGCCTGAAAAATTAATCGTATAGAGTGTTAATCGAAGAATACAATTTTATATCGGTTGCCTGCTACTTTGGTTTGTACTGTATACATATGTATGTATGTATATATTTGAAAAAATGTTTGTACATATGTGTGAATGGTATTCAAATTGGAAAGTGTTAAGCATATAACGTGCAAAAATATGCACAGCTTTATGCAGAAATATTATATATGCACACACACATAATATATTTATATATATATATATATATATATATATATATATATATATATATATATATATATATATATATATATGTATTTATATATATATATATATATATATATATATATATATATATATATATATATTCGCGTTATATGTTTTAGTCGAATTAATGTCGCGACATACATATATACTAACGACAACGATAATACGAAATTAAAGACGAACTTAATTTTTTAAGACGAACTTTCTTTATTCATGATTACCTTAAGACTAACTTATGCATCTGTTGAATAATAAAAAGAGCCCTTCCAGAATGTTTGCAACTTTTCTGATACATGTTGCTAGATTAAGTGAACTTGATGTGTGTCGGCGCGGGCAGTTAGTGCTGCGTAACTTTGAGGCATTTCGCAGGAATGTGATTTCATCATAATGTGTGTGAGGCATTTCGCAGGAATATTATTTCATCATAATGTGTGTGAGGCATTTCGCAGGAATATTATTTCATCATAATGTGAACTTGATGTCTAGACAGCTTGTGGGTGTGGTGGACATGATCGGTATGATTATGTCACTTCCCTCTCCTTAAGAGGCGAGCCTGCGAGTCAAGGTGACACTGAAGGGTAAAGCGTTGGTAAAGTTGGTTGTGTCATCTCGATTGTTGTATCTTCTTGTTGAAATTCTTCTGGTTGAACTGATGGAGTTGTTTGATTGTTGGGCTTATGAATTGGTTTCTTAAAATTTTTCTGGATTAATATTATGGGGTTACAAGATACATATTTTAAATATAAGATTACAATTATGAATATGATTGTTGTGATTATAATGATTGTGTATGTAAAGATATTATTTTGTGATACAATTTTTACAATGTCATCATGCTTAATAGGTTTTACTTTGACAATTTCTATTGGAGGATACAAAGGTGTAAGATCAACTTCTGGTTGAAAATAGTTGTTGATTGATACTTAAAATTTTATTACCCTGAATGTTAAGACTAACATTATTTTTCTGGCAATTTTGTTTTACTATTGTACTACTTATGTTCCAGGTTACAATAGTATTTGGCTCAATATATTTGATCATTTCTTTACTGTTTATATGTTCATAATTACAGATTGGGTTTTTTTGTAATAGAATTTTCGTAATGCATTCATCAACTATTGGTTTATTGTCTTGATTAAAGATTTTATTATCCTTTTCATAATAAGAGGTAGTATTAATGTAGTCAAGTTGATAGCCATTGTGATCAGGATATGGGATAATTTTGATGGTGTTAGTGGATTGAAAGTCAATTGGGATATGGGATACAATTAGTATGACATTATCTTGATAGTTAATCCAAGTGGAAGTTTTGATTAGAAGTATGTTTTGATTATTGACGCTGTCAAGTCTGTCATAGGTAAGTAGTTTTGGGTTAAAAAGTCCTAGTCTTGACAATTGCATACCCATTTCAATGTCCTCTACATATTCTATATATTTATCTGTATTTGTTGGGTGTGGCATATCGTAAAGAATGTAAACGATAGTGTGATTATGAAGTAGAAACCTGTGGTATTTGAATTTGGTTAATTTTCTTTAATTTTTTAAATTGTGTTTTATAGTAACGTGTAATTCTATTTCTGTTAGTAATATGGTAATGATCTGGATCAATCTTTTCGACATTTTTATTGGCTTTAAAGGGGTTTTCTAATTTGCCTTTTTGTAATGGTCCTTTTCGATATCTGGTATCGACTTCATATTCTTGTCGGTCACTGTTGATTTTGTTTATAACTTTTTCTTTTATTTTTTGGGTATCTAGCTTTGGTTGCCCGGCATAAAGAAATATGTGTGCAGGTGTTTGTCCAGTTGTGTCATGTTTTGTTTTGTGATTGTAAATGTAAAGAATAGTCTCTATTTTACTCTGTTTGTTTTCTTCGTCTTTTAGAGTGTTGATTATTCTAATTTTTTCGTTAATTGTTTTGTGTAGTCGTTCGATGTCTGCTATTCCTGTTTTTGTAGTATTTAATTGTATTTCTACTCCTTCACTTTCAAGCCATTTTTTGAGTGCTAAGCTGGAAAATGCGCCGTCTCGGTCAGCTTTTAATAATATTGGTTTTCCTAGCTGATTAAATATACGCATTAATGCGTTCTTGTATTCTATCCAATCTTTAGTTTTAATATTCTCAAGAGTAGCGAATTTTGAATAAATGTCTATACAACTAAGATAATGTTTGCCTTCAGCGGAATAAATATCTATTACAAATTTATCGCGACAATGTTCGGGTTTGGGAGTAATTTTCATAGGCATGTCTGTTTTTCTATGTTCAGTTTTTGTTAAGTTGCAAATGCTACATTCGTTTATTATATTTTGTGTGAGTAATTGGCTGTTGGGGAAGTAGTAAGTTTCACAGAAGAGCTTATTTGTTTTTGGAATTCCGGGGTGTAAGAGTTTTTCATGAGTTTTTAAAATAAGTTCCTTAAATTCGGCATATGAGTTAATATTTTTTAGTTGAATTAGACTTCGAAGAATTTTAGTATGCTAGTATTGATAATTTCTTTGTGTGCATTTTGAATGATTTCAAAGTCTGCATCACTGTCTATAAATATTACACTGGTCTTTGTACAAAAATAGTCAATTAAGTATTTTTCGGCTTTGTCCTTGGTCATATTGTCATATGTAATGTGAATAATTAATTTTTTGAAGTAATTTTGTTTCGTAATATTTGGAATGCCTTTAGAAAATATAATTTGTCTTTTAAATGTGTTTATCGGTTTTTCTGTAATGCAAATTAAATTACTATTGTCTTCGTCAGCGCTATGTTGTGTTTCTTCTCCGAAATAGGTCTGTTCTATTTTTACTCGTGATAGAGCGTCAGCTATGTGGTTTTCCTTTCCTTTTATGTATTTTATATCAAATTCATATTCTGACAACTTTACTCTCCATCGAGTTAATTTTGAATTTGGTTCTTTCATTTTATATAACCAACATAATGGCTGATGATCACTATAGATTTCGAAGTGTCGTCCTAGAAGATAGTGTCGAAAGGTTTTTGTTGCCCAAACAATAGCTAAAAGTTCTTTTTCTATGGCACTGTAGTTAGTTTCGTGGTCATTGAGAGTTCTGCTGATAAAACTGATGGGATGTCCGTCTTGAGAAAGTACAGCTCCAAGAGCTACATTACTTGCGTCGGTAGTTAAAATGAACTTACTTTTGAAGTCTGGAATTTTTAAAATTGGGTCGTTAGAAATAAGTTGCTTTAATTTCTCAAAAGCTCTAATGTATTCTGGATTTTTAATATCTATTTTTGAGTCTTTTCGAAGTACTGTTGTCATTGGTTTGGCTATGTCTGCAAAATTTGGAATAAACTTTCTATAATAACCCGTTAATCCAAGAAAACCTTTTATTTCTTTTGTTTTTGTGGGAATAGGGTATTTTAGAATAGCTTGAATTTTAACAGGATTGGGTTTTATGTCATCTTTAGTTATAATGTGTCCTAGGAAGGTAGTTTCTTGTTTTAGAAACTCGCATTTGTCAAGTTGTAATTTGAGATTTGCTTCGGAAAGTTTCTCGAAAACTAATTGCAGTGAGTGTAGATGTTCTTTTAAAGATGTTGAGTATACAATTATATCATCAAGATATACTAAACAATGTTTATTTAGTAATGGTCGCAAAACATTATTCATGCAACGTTGGAAGGTTGCAGGTGCATTCTTTAATCCAAATGGCATACGAAGATATTCATAGTGGCCATGTTTAGTGGAAAAAGCTGTTTTTATACCCTGAACCCATTGAAAATGGGAAAATCAGGGTATAATGTTTTTGTTGAAATGTATGTAACAGGGAGAAGGAGGCGTGGCAGACCCCATAAAGTATATATATTCTTGATCAGACCAGTCTTTACCCTGTCCGTCTGTCCGTCCGTCCGTCCGTCCGTCCGTCCGTCCGTCCGTATGTGTGAACGCGTCGATCTCAGAACCTATAAGAGCTAGCGACTTGAAATTTTTTATATAGATTCCTGTATACAGTGCGCAGATCGAGTTTGTTAAAAAAAATCGATAACTGTCTTAATTTTAATGTTATCGATTAAAAACCGATGTCTTCACTTAGTTATAAAATTCTATTTAATTCATCTTTATAGTTAGAGTCTTAAAATTTTGCATTTAGTGTTATGTGAGCCTTACGCAATTTCGGTTTTTGTTAAATTTTGGATGCCACGCCCCCTTCGCCTCAAAATTGTAAGTCCCGTATTTCAAATACTAGAGACTTGTGCTTTGGCACATACATACATATGGATGACATGATCACGCCCAACAAATTTGATCAAAATCGTTACTTTAGAAAAAAAGTTATTAAACATTTAATTTCCCATAGCATTGCCATGCAAAGCAGCCAATGAACAGCTGACGCACCGACTGGCGTGTGTGTGTGCGTGCGCCTGTGCGTGTGTGTGTATGTTTTGCTTGTAATGAACGTACATATGCATGTGTATATAAAAGAAACAAAGAATGCTTGGAATAACGGTTCTTCATAGGGTTTAGGGTATACCCTTGTCGAGCGGTCTCGACTAGAGTTTTCTTACTTGTTATACCCTGAACCCATTGAAAATGGGAAAATCAGGGTATAATGTTTTTGTTGGAGGGCGTATGTATGTAACAGGCAGAAGGAGGCGTGGCAGACCCCATAAAGTATATATATTCTTGATCAGGATGACAAGCCGAGTTGATATAGCCATGTCCGTCTGTCCGTCTGTCTGTCCGTATGTATGAACGCGTCGTTCTCAGAACCTATAAGAGCTAGAGACTTGAAATTTTTTATGTAGGTCCGTGAATAGCACGAAAAGATCGAGTTTGTTAAAAAAAAGTCGATAACTATTTTAATTTAATTGTTATCGATTAAAAACATTATCGAATGTTAGTTATAAAATTATATCTCCCACGTCTTTATAGCTAGAGACCCCAAATTTTTTTGTAAGTTTTATATTTATTTTCTCTAATTTTGATTTTTGTTAAATTTTGGAGACCGGCTCCAAATTTCCCCAAATATTTAAATTGAGGTTAGTTGCACTCAAAGCCAGTAAATGAATGGGTTTACATTTTTAAAAATTAGAAAAAGTGTAATAAAATATGTTGAACATAAGCTGAAAATTTTATTCAAATCCATTAATTCGCGCAGAAGTTATTAAACAAACCGTTTGGCCAATCGGCCAAAAACGTGACCAGCAAAGCAAAGCAAACTGTTTTCCTATACATGTGCACACATACACACATACACATTGAGCTGCGTGCATCTAGCAACTTCTAAAACCCGCAAGTTTCAGTGTACATATTTCCAATAGATGGCGCTATGATTTGCGAATTATCAGCTGCTCAGTTGGTTCGAAACTTGGATGGCGCTATTCAATCGAACCATAGATGACGCTATTAGCTAAACAATTGAAATGAATTGAATTTAGTTTTCTGTGCGTTTATACGAAATGCTAATTATGCAGTATTTTAACGCAGATAGCGCGGGGTTTAGGGTATCTCCTAGTCGGGACCGCCGACTAGAGTTTTCTTACTTGTTATTGCATAAATTAACAGTTTGGGATTTATAGTCTATTACGGCTTGTGCTTCTGAAAGCAATTTTCTACCAATTAATAGATCATAATCTGGAGAAAATTGATGTAAAAGAAATTCACTATTATTTTTAAACAAGTTGTTGGAAAGGACAATAACCTTTTTTGTGATAGTTAAAGGTCCATTGCTGGTTTGAATAAAACAGTCGGTATCATGAATTGGTAAATTGAAAACATTGGATGTCATCATATTGACAGTAGATCCTGTATCTATTAAACATTTTAAATTTTTGCCCTTATAAGTGATAATTATGTATTGTTGGTTTCCGAGGCTGGCAGCTGAAAATTTTCGGCTTTCTCAATTTCTATTTCATTTGATTGCTCTGTTTCATGTTCGGTTGTGGCTGTTTGTGTGTATGTGTCGTCTGAGGTTTGTGGGTAACATTGTTCTTGGTAATATTGAGGATAGTATTCGGGATAATAAGCTAATTGATTATAATATTCTTGCTGTATATAATCGTGATAATTTATTTCTTCTTGGTTTCTAGTTTCTTCATCTATGCTCATTTTACTTTGTCCACTTTCTGCAGGTCTAACACGCTTTGTTGGTTGATTGGCTACGCCATGACTATTGAAAGGGGATTGTTGTGGGGTTACTTGTGCATGTTGTCCGAAACGATTATTGTCAAATTGGTTCTGTCTAAAAATTGGTCTGAATGTATTGTATAATGGCCTGACTGGATTTGGTATTGGTAGTATTGGTCGAGGTGAATATTGATTAGGTGGAACAATGTTATTTTTAGTATAATTGGGTGTTGGAGGAAGATATGGTTGTTGAAAATAAGGACGATATGGGACATAGGGATGGTTTGGTTGAAGAAATGTGGGAAATTTTTGAATATTGGGATTTGGGGGTGACGGCTTAAAATTTTTATCTTGTTTTATTTTGTTTTGGTTTGAATTTATACAAGGTTCTTCATAAAGGTTTTTTTCCTGTAATAAGTTTATTAAAGATCTCAAATCGGGAATTTCGCAATTTATAATTCGAATGCAAATATTTGTAGGTAATTTTTGAATTAGGTCGTCAATACTAGTTTTAATTAACCGTGCATACAATGTTTTTTCGTCTAAATTATTTTCTAATTCTAGCTTACTCATCAATGTCTGTCTACGGTGTTCTGCTTCCTCCAGAAAAGCTCGCACGTTGCCTTTAAACGGGGTGCTCCTGAACTCCTCCAGTAGGACGTGGTTTTTTGTCTGGGTTTTAAAATTCAAAATCAGTTGTTTGCGAAGTTCCGTCCATGTTGTCAGGTTGCTCATGGCAAGCGATAGCATGACTTCGCTGCTGATGCAGCTTTCGACCAGTCCGAAGAGTGTCGACCTTTGCCTAGCATCATTGGTGGTGTAAAGTGCTAATATGTAGTCAATTCGACTTATAAACGTATAGAGAGTGTTCTTGTTTCCTGTAAATTTTTCTACATTTTTTAGTTGATTGATCACTTGTATCATACTGGCATCGGAAAGGGGTGTTGTTGCATCTCCTTCCATTTTGTTAATTTATTTTGTTTTATTCTTGGTTGATTGGTTTTTTATTTATTTATTATTATTATTATTATTAATACTTTTTTTTTTTTTTTTCAATTAATTTTATTTATTATAAAATTGTTTTTGGGTCACTTAACTTAAACTCAGTTTATTTTATTGTAATTGTTTTTCTTTAATTATAGTTGTTTAGTTTATTAACTTATTGTTTAGGTATGTGGCTTTGTATGCACTGGTAGCACTTTCGAATGTTTATGAGAGAACCAGATGTTTCTGGGATTATACTCCCTCCGAATTCTACAGCGTCTTCTTGATTTTAATTTTTCAAGTTTTTTACATTAATAATAGAGAATCTAATTAATAACGTAGTTATTGCATAGATTTACTCTTTAATGTTAGGCAATACGCGATTATTTGGTTTACACGTCACTGTCGAGGTTTTGTTAAAAACTTGACGCGATATTGACCGTCGCTTGGGTTGCCTTCGCGTTAGTTGTTTAGCGGATAGCAGTAAAAGGGACACAAGAATTAATAGCTTAGTTATTGCATCAAGATCCACAATTTATTGCTATCCTACCGGCTGCGCCATTCGCGTTATATGTTTTAGTCGAATTAATGTCGCGACATATATACTAACGACAACGATAATACGAAATTAAAGACGAACTTAATTTTTTAAGACGAACTTTCTTTATTCATGATTACCTTAAGACTAACTTATGCATCTGTTGAATAATAAAAAGAGCCCTTCCAGAATGTTTGCAACTTTTCTGATACATGTTGCTAGATTAAGTGAACTTGATGTGTGTCGGCGCGGGCAGTTAGTGCTGCGTAACTTTGAGGCATTTCGCAGGAATGTGATTTCATCATAATGTGTGTGAGGCATTTCGCAGGAATATTATTTCATCATAATATGTGTGAGGCATTTCGCAGGAATATTATTTCATCATAATGTGAACTTGATGTCTAGACAGCTTGTGGGTGTGGTGGTCGGTGATCGGTATGATTATGTCACTATATATATATATATATATATATATATATATATATATATATATATATATATATATATATATATATATATATATATATATATATATATAATTTCTTTTTTATTTTTCATACATATGTAAGTTATTTATAAGTGGTAATCCAGTAACCGTGGGCGGTCCCACGTGGGTGCTGGTTGCGTAATCCAGGTCAGACGGCGCTTCCGTGAGGAAGTAGATCCGAGAGGAGACACTGGTGTGTATTACTGTGAGGAAGATTATGTTGGAGGACTTGACTTCGTCCCCTTTGGTGATTATTGCCCTTGTGGTGCAATAATATGTTAATAAGAACACAAGGGACGGCAGGGTGCCGGAGTGCAATTCAAGCGACTAGTGTCTTCTTTATTCAAAAGCGAACTAAAGCTAAAGACAAGTGCAAGGCATAATTCTGCTTAGCAAAGACAATGCGTCGCGCCATCGGACCACGGTCGGTAAGCCGACTCGGCATTCTCAGCGCTGCAGCACTCCAGCATAGAAGTGTCATGCGATCGCTGCTGATTGTCGCCAGTGCAGAGCACTGAACTCACAATTTGGCGTGTCAGCATCGTTCACATATTGTTGCTTAGTTGCTATGGTACTTATGTGTTAACTGCCCCCCCCCCCCCCCTCAAGTTTATGACCGTCCTCGGGCATTTTAAAGTTGCCTATCACACTTTGGGTTTCTATTGATGCTCGTCTCTTCCTTATTGCCTGGACAAGGATGAGTGAGGCAATGAGTCCCACATTTAGTATTGCTCCGACAGCGAACCATAATTTGGGCGATCCAGCATTATCGGTGTCTTCCTTCACCTCTTGGATGGAGTGTAATTTTTCGTTACTCATTCGGTGTAGTAGTGGGGTACTCAGAATCGAGTCATGCCCGATGATCCTTAGAAGTGGAGACCTTACGATGCTGTGAATTTTATCCATTGCCTTTCGCTCGTTTACAACTTCAGTTCCGTTGACGATAGCTATCCGTTCAAACGTTACTAAGTGTGTTCCCTTTGCGATTACTTCGGGACTATCATCTGTGCGTACGCGGGCGGGCAGTCGCCTCGTTGATGATGCTCATGCCATGATCGACGGTCATCACTTCCTTTAGGTGACTGGGTAGAGTATAACATTGAGCCGTGATAGGTTACACGGGATAGGTTACATACATTTTCACAATTTCATTATACCCTTTTTTCCCATTTTCAATGGGTTCAGGGTATAAAAAGGGGGAAGTGTGATTAAAAATGTTTATCAGACATTTCTCCTTTATTTCAGTGGACCCGTGGATCGAATTCACTGAGAAGGGTTTGGCGACCGGCAATATGGCTTTCAGCTCCTTTATGGGCTTAACATAGTTTTTTGCCGCGCCAGTGTCGATTAACATTTTTAGTTTTCTCCCAGCCAACCGTCGCTCGATGAACGGTAACCGGGAGCGTTCCCTAAAAAAATGGACAAGGTCGGCTTGATCGTACTCTTCTTCGCTGTCAATTTCCTCGACAGCAGCCTTTGCGGCTTTTTCGTATGCTATTTTTTGTTCTTCGGAATCCGTTTGAACAATGTTGTTAAGACGTTGCCGTCTCGGACCTGTTTGCCGCTCTGAGGAGTTCCTCCTCTTATGAGCGTTTGACTCATTGTATTCGGTGCGCTGCCTAAATCTGGAAGAAGAATCTACCTCCATCGGTTGTGGGGCTTGCTCTTGGCTTTCTTTATTAGGTTGCTCCTTTGAAACAGTTTTCTTGTGTTTGTAATGAGGGTGACATAACAATCTTATTAGTTACCAGAGTTAGTCTCTTCTCGACCTCAACATAGTACTGCATAAGTGTCATTTCGCCTTGTCTGACCATGTCTAAGTTTTGCCTCAGTAGGCGTAAGGATGTTCGGTCGGCATAGGTGCAATCTAGTCTAGCCAGGATGGCGTCGAAATTTAGCACCGTGTTGTAGGAGATAAGTAAGGCTCCAGCAGGCCCTGTGACCTTGTTTCTAAGAATGGCTACTGCTTGGTAGTGTTCGCTACTACCGTCGAAGGGCTTGAAAAGTTCATACGCATCAATTGCTGCTTGTCTCCAGGCAACATATTGGTCGTGTGCACCAGAGAAGTCTGGTACTGATTTTATTATGTCGAGTTTTATGTCACATTTTACCCCAGGAACAACAGTTATTTTTTGGTAAGAGACGACTGCTGGCGTTTTCACTTGCAATCTTTGTATTTCTTGAATTATTCAATTTATTTGGGACTGTTGTTGTGACAGTGCTGATTTAACAGCATTTTCAATGAGTGCTTGGATTTGTGAAGGGTTCATTGTGTTAGCCACCTGGTCTTCTGGGCACCAACCAACTTGTTCTTCGCCTATACTATCGTCACTGTTGTACTCGGTTTTAATTTCCCTATAGGTGTTCCAGCTCATTTGTCAACCTTGATATTTGTATGAAAGCTTTTCCGCATTGGGCATATAACTGTCTTAGTAGCAGTTGTTTATTTATAATAAAACTGCATTAAAGGTATGCAGTGGTTTTATCTTTAATGAGGGTATGCAATGGTTTTTATTTTGGTTAAAGTATGCAATGGTTTTATTTTTAATGAGGGTATGCAATGGTTTTTATTTTGGTTAAAGTATGCAATGGTTTTTTATTTTACTGTGGGTAAAGGTATGCAATTATATTTTACTTTTATTTTGAGTAAAAGTATGCAATTGTTTTCCTTGGCAAAATATGTATTTTTTCACAACTTCAATTTGTTTTTTTTTTTTTTTTTTTTTTTTCAAGTTCGGGTTCACTTGACAAACTTACATGTTTTTCTGTTATTGCCTATGAACTTGGTGGGTGTTGGGACGTTTGGGCGCCAGTTATTTATAAGTGATAATCCAGTAACCGTGGGCGGTCCCACGTGGGTGCTGGTTGCGTAATCCAGGTCAGACGGCGCTTCCGTGAGGAAGTAGATCCGAGAGGAGACACTGGTGTGTATTACTGTGAGGAAGATTATGTTGGAGGACTTGACTTCGTCCCCTTTGGTGATTATTGCCCTTGAGGTGCAATAATATGTTAATAAGAACACAAGGGACGGCAGGGTGCCGGAGTGCAATTCAAGCGACTAGTGTCTTCTTTATTCAAAAGCGAACTAAAGCTAAAGACAAGTGCAAGGCATAATTCTGCTTAGCAAAGACAATGCGTTGCGCCCTCGGGCCACAGTCGGTAAGCCGACTCGGGAAGACGATGCGTCGCGCCATCGGACCACGGTCGGTAAGCCGACTCGGCATTCTCAGCGCTACAGCACTCCAGCATAGAAGTGTCATGCGATCGCTGCTGATTGTCGCCAGTGCAGAGCACTGAACTCACAATTTGGCGTGTCAGCATCGTTCACATATTGTTGCTTAGTTGCTATGGTACTTATGTGTTAACTTGTATGTATTTATACGTATATGCATACGATCACATATATATACACAATGTACACACAAATCACATACACAAAAACACGTGCGTTTAATATGCAAAAAAATAAATTAACAATCTTGAAAAAGACTTGCAACTATTTATTTCATTTATTTCACAATCACATACCAGAAAACCGCGCCAATATGCCACAATCGTTTTTCGTCTTCTCTGTTGTTAGGCACAATACTTAATAATATTAATTAATAGAACTTATTTTTACAGAGTTAACTTCACTAATAAAATATTTATATTATAAATAAATCGAAAATTTATATTTGTGTTTAATTAATGTGCGTGCTGTCTTCAATTGTTCCAAAGAATTTGACGATCGCCAACAACAAAATATAACGGCGCTGTGCAAGTGTGTCCCCACTTTATGTATTAAAAACTAATGAATAATCGAATAAATATTCTCGCCGTCTGAGCCCAATTAAAGATTAAATAAAACTAAATATATTTTTATACCCTGAACCCATTGAAAATGGGAAAATCAGGGTATAATGTTTTTGTTGGAGGGCGTATGTATGTAACAGGCAGAAGGAGGCGTGGCAGACCCCATAAAGTATATATATTCTTGATCAGGATGACAAGCCGAGTTGATATAGCCATGTCCGTCTGTCCGTCTGTCCGTCTGTCCGTCTGTCCGTCTGTCCGTCTGTCTGTCCGTATGTATGAACGCGTCGTTCTCAGAACCTATAAGAGCTAGAGACTTGAAATTTTTTATGTAGGTCCGTGAATAGCACGAAAAGATCGAGTTTGTTAAAAAAAGTCGATAACTATTTTAATTTAATTGTTATCGATTAAAAACATTATCGAATGTTCGTTATAAAATTATATCTCCCACGTCTTTATAGCTAGAGTCCCCAAATTTTTTTATAAGTTTTATATTTATTTTTTCTAATTTTGAATTTTGTTAAATTTTGGATACCGGCTCCAAATTTCCCCAAATATTTAAATTGAGGTTAGTTGCACTCAAAGCCAGTAAATGAATGGGTTTACATTTTTAAAAATTGGAAAAAATGTAATAAAATATGTTGAACATAAGCTGAAAATTTCATTCAAATCCATTAATTCGCGCAGAAGTTATTAAACAAAACGTTTGGCCAATCGGCCAAACACGTGACCAGCAAAATAAAGCAAACTGTTTTCCTATACATGTGCACACATACACACATACACATTGAGCTGCGTGCATTTAGCAAGTTCTAAAACCCGCAAGTTTTAGTGTACATATTTCCAATAGATGGCGCTATGATTTGCGAATTATCAGCTGCTCAGTTGGTTCGAAACTTGGATGGCGCTATTCAATCGAACCATTTCGCTATTAGCTAAACAATTGAAATGAATTGAATTTAGTTTTCTGTGCGTTTATACGAAATACTAATTATGCAGTATTTTAACGCAGATAGCGCGGGGTTTAGGGTATCTCCTAGTCGGGACCGCCGACTTGAGTTTTCTTACTTGTTTTGAGTTGGACTAGTGGTGTTATTAAAAATGGCGCGGGTCGATCATGCGCAACCTAGGTTCGATTCCCTGGGACCTCAAAAATTTTTATTAAGTTTCCAATACGAACATTTAATTTTACTTTATTCTAAGAAATCTTTTAGGTAGTAATTATCATAGACACCCTAGGTTCGAATCTCGACGTCGGCAAAATTTTCATTTATTTATTTATTTATTTTTTTCATGTTGACCAAAGTAATTGGCAACACTGACTAGCAAAGACACGAACCGGCGAGTGTAGGGGTGTGTTTCCGAACTTTGAAACTTCTTTTATTTATTTTCTTTTATTTATTTATTTACTTTCTTTTATTATTTATTATTTATTTAATTTATGTTAATAAAATATTATTTTCAAACACATATATGTAATTTGGCGAATCAAAAGAAGAGGTCAAAGGTCACAAAGTCATTATGTTGCTCGTTATTGGTTCAGAAGCTGCAGATGGTTCAGTTTTGATTTGCCACGCCCCCAGTGGCCGTAGGCGTATAATTTTTGGCATGTTCATAGAATGTGCGTTCAGGAATATATATGTAAAGTTTGGATGCTTACACTCCAAAAATGCGAAAATTACAGGGTATTTTTCTGTATGTCACGCCCCTTTTGGGGCGTAACCACAATTTTTGGGCAATCGATAGAGGAGGACTCCAGTAACTTAGCATTCAATTTTGAAGCTTCCAGCACTAAAACTGTGGGAGATATAGGCTGATATTAGTTGCCACGCCCCCCGAGGGCGTAGATATATTCGCCAGAGCTCTAGATGGCGCTATGATTTGCGAATTATCAGCTGCTCAGTTGGATCGAAACATGGATGGCGCTATTCATTCGAACCATAGATGGCGCTATTGGCTAAACAATTTAAAATGAATTGAATTTAGTTTTCTGTGCGTTTATACGAAATGCTAATTATGCAGTATTTTAACGCAGATAGCGCGGGGTTTAGGGTATCTCCTAGTCGGGACCCCCGACTAGAGTTTTCTCACTTGTTTTTTTTTTGTTCTATTTGAATGTACTATTGTGTACTATTTTTATTTTATTTTTTTTTTTTTTTAATTCGGACCTATTCGACTGCACGTAAGTGTACTGTCAATAGTCAGCTGACCAGCAAAAACAACAAAAAGCCGTTTGCTTTGCTTTGCTGCTCACGTTTTTGGCCGATTGGCCAAACGGTTTGTTTAATAACTTCTGCGCGAATTAATGGATTTAAATGAAATTTTCAGCTTATGTTCAACATATTTTATTACATTTTTTCCAATTTTTTAAAATGTAAACCCATTCATTTACTGGCTTTGAGTGCGACTAACCTCAATTTAAATATTTGGGGAAATTTGGAGCCGGTATCCAAAATATAACAAAAATCAAAATTAGAGAAAATAAATATAAAACTTACAAAAAAAATTGGGGACTCTAGCTATAAAGACGTGGGAGATATAATTTTATAACTAACATTCGATAATTTTTTTAATCGATAACGATAAAATTAAAATAGTTATCGACTTTTTTTACAAACTCGATCTTTTCGTGCTATTCACGGACCTACAAAAATTTCAAGTCTCTAGCTCTTATAGGTTCTGAGAACGACGCGTTCATACATATGGACAGACAGACGGACAGACGGACAGACGGACATGGCTACATCAACTCGGCTTGTCATCCTGATCAAGAATATATATAATTTATGGGGTCTGCCACGCCTCCTTCTGCCTGTTACATACATGCGCCCTCCAACAAAAACATTATACCCTGATTTTCCCATTTTCAATGGGTTCAGGGTATAATAAATAAATTTAATATGGCGCAAAAAAGAGATCTTAATGAAACCGACCTGGTTGATGCAGGAGCTTGCTTTAGTGATCATTTAAGTCAACTATTCGTTAAATTCGAAAAAGTAGAGAGCGATATCGAGAGACAACGGAGTTCACTCATAAATAAAATGGTGACTCCAAGTAAATTTGAAATTCAATGCCGGCTAGATATCCTTAACTCATACAATACTAGCCGCGCAACGCTTGGGGAAACGTGCATTTTGGCTCGATCGTCATATATGTCTGCCCTTAGTGCGTACCAGGCTTCTGAAACCGTGCCTCCACTTTCTCACCACTCTCACCTACCCAAACTTAAGTTGCCCAAGTTCACTGGTAAGCACTCGAAATATAGACAATTTATTGGTCTGTTCAATAGTTTAGTAGACTCCGATCGCTCGCTATCAAATATTGAGAAATTCAATCATTTGATTTCGTGCTTATCGGATGAGACGTTGGGGACCATCAGAGCCTTCCAGGTCTCTGATGCTAATTACCCAAAGGCATTAGAGAGTCTGAGTCGAGTATACGACAACAAATGTCTGATTTTCTTCGACACTCTTGCCCAGTTGTTCGACATTGAGCCGATGTCAAAACCAACGGCACTCGGAATTAGAACAATGGTGGACTCGGTATCGGCAATTTTCGATTCGCTAATGTCAGTTGGGAATGAGGAAGATTTCGCTAACGCGATTTTAATACACATCGTCATGTCAAAGGTAGATCCTCATACGAAATCGAAATATGAGGAGCAACTGGCTTTGAACAGGCGATATCACCACTTATCTGCTGAAGAAAGTTCAAAGTCCAGAATGAAGCAGAAATCCGACATGAAATATGCAAAAAAGTCGTCATTTGCATGCACGAATGTCGAGAAAGAAATGGAACCCAAATGCAACTTTTGCAGTGCCAACCATATGATTGGAAACTGCTAGGGGTTCGCAGCATTGCCAGTTGACGAATGATTCAATTTCGTGAAATCCAGTCAACTTTGCATTAATTGTTTGTACTCGGGATACAGAGTTTCCAGCTGCACTGCGTCAAAGTGTAGGGTATGTTCTCGCCCACATAATACTCTCCTGCATAAATACGCAGCCGCAGAGCAGCAAGTGCCCGCTCATCCTGCCCAAGTAAATCACGTGGTTAGCGAAGTCGATCAGGTGCTCCTGGCAACGGCACTTGTAACTGTGAAAGACAGATTTGGTCAGAATCAAAGCGCTCGAGCGCTGTTAGACTCCGGTTCTCAGGTAAATTTTATGACAGAAAGTCTGGCTCAAGCCTTGCGGCTCCAACGCAAGAGCAAGTCGTTGACCGTAACATCGGTGGGACAGTCGAGTCTGGTAGCGAAAGGCGAAGTATCGACAGTAGTGTCATCGCGGGTATCGGCTCATCATTTTAGCGCCGATTTCTGGGTTCTGAGGGCGATTTCGAGCAGACAACTTGACTATGAATTCCCATTCGTCGGTGGAAGATTCCGTCAAGCATAGAGTTGGCTGACCCGGAATTCCATAAACCCCAGCGAATTGATCTGCTGCTGGGAGCTGACTCATTTTTCGACCTATTGTGCACTGAACAAATTCGATTGGCAGAAAACGGTCCATTGCTGCAAAAGACACTGTTTGGTTGGGTAGCGTCCGGGCGATGCAAGAAGATGCATACTCAAAGCCCTGTTTGCTGCGCCGTGATGAGTCCTACGAACGATGATAGGCTGGAAGCTCTGATAGATAGATTCTGGGAGCTGGAAGCTATCCCAGAGATAAACGAATTGACAAGGTATTCTGCAGAGCACCTTGCTCTTTGCCTTTAAAGACAGTGTTCATCAACTCTCGACAGGACGGTTTGAGGTCAGCTTGCCTTTTAAGACTGATCCGCAAGTGATGGGCTCCTCCTTTGAAACAGCGAGAAGATGGTTTCTCGCATTAGAGCGTAGAGTTTCCAAGGATTTGGAACTTAAAGAAATGTACATGAGTTTTATGAACGAGTATCTCGACCTGGGTCACATGTCTCTGTTAGGTACAACAGTTCCACCAGGACCACACTACGTCATTCCACACCAGTGCGTCCTGAGACCTGAAAGTAGTTCCACTAAGCTTCGAGTAGTGTTTGACGCGTCGTGTAAGACTACATCGTCACACTCTCTGAATGAATTGCTCATGGTGGGTCCTACTATTCAGAGGGATCTTATTTTGTCGCTTCTAAGGTTCCGTCTGAGCCGATATGCCCTCACGGCAGATATCAAAAAGATGTATCGTCAAGTGAGCATATCCCATGACGATCGACGATTTCAGCTAATTGTTTGGCGTGAAAATCCATCAGATGAGCTTCAAGTTTATCAATTTATTGAGTCATAGGGACACCCACGCTCTTGGTTCAGAAATCATTTGTAACGATTTCTACGTCGATGATATGCTTACGGGAGCTGACGATATCGAAACGTTAAAAAAGATATGCAAACAAGTGCCCGAAATTCTCGAATCGGGCGACCGGGCAACCGTCTGCCGGTTGCTAACGGCAAAGGCAAAAGTCGCTCCACTCAAAACCAAGTCCATTCCCAGACTTGAACTGTGTGCGGATTATATGTTAGCGCAACTGTGGTCCTCCATAAAGCACATGTTGGATCGATGTCGAATCGAGAGTGTGAATTTCTGGACTGATTTAGAAATCACACTACATTGGATTAATATTTCCCCTTCGTTATTAGCAACATTCGTAGCCAATCGAGTTGCAGGCATCCAAGAGATGTCACCTAAAGTATCTTGGAGGCATGTACCAACATCAAGCAATCCAGCTGATTTGGCGTTGAGCGGGTGTGACGTTCAAGAAATATTACAGTCGATTTGGTTCGAAGGCCCTCTATTTCTTTGCGACGATGAAAAAGAATGGTCTCACAATGAACACTTTGAGATACCGAAGGAGTTAAAAGAGAGTGAGGTCAAAAAGTCAGCACATGTCTGCTTACTTAGCAGCTCAAGTTGGTTACCTGAATTTGTGTCCCGATTTTCGTCATGTCGCAAATTGGTGCGAATAGTTGCGTAAATGTACAGATTCGTTTCAATGTCGAAACAAGAAATACGATCTGTCGAACTAAGACCAAGGAAATTAAATTTCGCTTTTCTAAAACTGCTGGAACTAGTTCAGCGAGCAGAATTCAATGTGGAATATGAGAATTTAAAAAAGGGTAAAACGGTGCACCCAATCTTGCAATCACTGACTCCATTTATTCATGAGTCAGAAGAGTTTGGAAGGCAAGTTTCGTTAATTGGCAGACTAGTGAACGAACCGCTAGATTATGACGCGAAACTCCCTGTCCTCATGCCGAAAAATTGTTTGTTTGTGCAACTGAACTTGAGAGAGTTGCACATCGGCAATTCTCACGCAGGAGCAAAGACGATGATCGCTTTACTCAGGCAGAGGATGTGGCTCGTGAATGCTCGACGGGAATGCACTCAGATAATTCGGAAATGCGTCCATTGTTTCAGGTATAAACCGAAGTTAATGGAGCAAATCATGGGAAATTTGCCGGCCGACCGATTTGCCGCGGTTCGGCCATTTAATGTTTGTGGGGTAGATTTTTGTGGTTCAGTCAACGTCTCGCTGAGGATTAGAGGACGAGCCCCAATTAAAATGTATATTGCCGTGTTTGTTTGTTTTGCTTCGAAGGCTGTTCATTTGGAACTTGTAGCCGACTTGTCCACTAACTCGTTCTTATGTACTTTGAACAGCTTCATCGCGCGACGTGGCATCCCCGTCCGGCTATACTCGGACAATGCGACGAATTTCGTGGGGGCGAGCAACCAGCTCAAGGAGCTTCAAGACGCCTTTAACCGCCAGCAAAGCAAGCTGCAGCTGTATGCAGCGGAACGAGGGATGGAGTGGAGGTTCATCCCTCCGAGAGGGCCGCACTTCGGAGGACTGTGGGAGGCGGCGGTGAAGTCGGCCAAGCATCTCCTCATGCGCCAAATAGGCAGCGCGTCGCTGACGGAGAGCGAGGTCCGAGGGCATCTGGCAGACGTGGAGGCCATCCTCAATTCCAGGCCTCTAACGCCACTAGGCAGCGATCTCAGCGACGGAGAGGCGCTTACCCCAGGCCACTTCCTCATAGGACAGCCGCTTCGTTCGCTGCCGCAAGGATTCGAGCAGGAGAGACAAAGCAGCGGAACTTCGTTTTGTCACAGGTGGCAGCTGCTGTCCACGCTCAGACAGCGCTTCTGGCAAGCGTGGTCGAGGGACTACATCCACAGTCTGCAGCAGCGAGGAAAGTGGCAGGAGGCGCACGACAACGTCACAGTTGGAGATCTCGTCCTGATCCACGAGGACAACATGCCTCCCCAGCGGTGGACAACAGGCAGAGTCGTGGAGGTAACTCCAGGAGGCGACGGGCGAATCAGGGTCGTAGGCGTTAAGACCAGCATGGGCATTATGAAGCGCCCAATAGCGAAACTGGCCCGGCTACCAGTAAGTTGAAGGCGATCCCTTCAAGGTGGCCGGTGTTGAATCATAGCTTAAGTTAGTGTAAGAGTATAAACAAATATTAGTTAAGAGACTTAAAGTGAAGTATTAGAGTTAAGCATGAATTCTCTTATAATGTAAGCTAACATGCAAGCGCACAATTGTATTCGGCAGTGCAGCTGTCGCGAGCGACAATTGAATTGCATTTTTTCGTTCGTATTCACCGCACGCACGCTGCCAGCCTCTCCGCGCCGAACTGTCCAATAAATTAACTTTGCTGAACACACAAGTGTTTTTATTTAAATATTTGTTTTTCGATTTTTCAGCAATGAACAAGCGCAAAGCAAAGAGAGGGTTAAAGCGTTGAAAAAATATACTCACAACAACAAAAACAGCTGTTTGCACAGCAATGAAGAAATTATATTAAATTTATTATGATATAAATAATATTTATTAAAAAAAACTTAAACACAACTTAAACACAAACAACAATTTTGTTTAAAGCCTTAGAGCCGAAAAGCCTTTCGTAGCCGCTATAAAGTAGCTATTACTTTCACTCGCAGGCATATAACGGTGCTTCGGCCAATGAAAGGCTGCCACGCAATCACGCGTATTTGACGTCGCACCAAATCAGGCGATGTTGCCGTTAAGGCAGACCCGCAGAGGAGGCAGGCCCCGCTACAGAGAGCCGAGGCAGGCCCCGCTCCAGAGCCGAAGCAGGGCCTGCGGCGCTGCTATAAAAAGGCGCCCACGGCTCGGCACTGGCTCAGTCGATTCCAATTAAAAGTGAAAGTGCCGACTGTCAACGGGAGTGAAAGTGTAAAGTGCAACGAAGGACAACGAGGGACATCAAGGACACAAGGGACATCGTGGGACTTCTACAAGGATATTCAGAGGAATATCCTGGACGCATACCAAACCGTATCCTTGAGGACAGAGGTACGGCCGGCAGCTGGTGCTGGAGCAGCATAACCTGAACAGGAGTGTGAGGTTAGTGAGGGCAACCGTGCGGAAGAACGTAAGCCTTCTTAGACGCGGTCTAGAGTGCCAGCGAGCGAATCCAGTTGACAGTGGCCATTCATTAGCCAAAGAAATTTCCAGAAATTAAAGTTGCCTTCGGTTTATATGTCAATTTTCTAGCTATAAATACAGGAATTTGCCTCGTCAGGATTCATTCGAATACAGTCTAATAAGTAAGCAAGACGTGATGAAATTATTAAACTTTTCAAATAATCAAGTGGAAGCGCAGAAAAAACAAGTAAGAGTGCTCTAGTCGAGACTGCTCGACAAAGAGATCCCCTGAACCCTGCGAAGAACTGCGATTCCTAAGAGCCGCTAACATTCTCCGTTACTTTTATATGTATGTACTGTAACGAACCTTCGGTTTGCCCCGAGTTTAAGCCGGGCCGTACTCAGCCGACTGTGTGTTCGTGCCAACAAATTTATATGTTAGGCGCCTGCCGATAAATAATAAGTCCTGCTTTTAGATTTAATAATATAAACTGGTTTATTCACGTTGGTATATAACTATTTTAGTACAGCAAAGTGATTTCTTAGGCTATAGCTGTACACGGCTAAGCCCGCAGGATTCGTAGGTGCCGTGAGGAGCACTCCGGCTAGCGACCGATCAGCCTCTGAGCCGTCTAGAGGTTGCAGAGCACTCCAGAGTACGCCAGGATACGCGCTGTGTTCTCTAGCGGTTCGCTGGGAGTATCACAGGCACTCCTACAACTGGATTCGCTCGCTGGCACTCTAGACCGCGTCTCAGAAAGCTTACGTTGCTTTCGCACGGCTACCCTCACTAACCTTACTCTCCTGTTCAAGTTACGCTGCTCTAGCACCAGCTGCCGGCCGTACCTCTGTCCTCAAGGATACGGTTTGGTATGCGTCCAGGATATTCCTCTGAATATCCTTGTATGTATCCCACGATGTCCTTTATGTCCCTCGTTGTCCTTCGTTGTCCTTCGTTGCACTTCGATTCACTTTATACTTTTCACTCCGTTGACGCTCGGCACTTTCACTTTTCACTGGAATCGATTGACCCAGTGCCGAGCCGTGGGCGCCTTTTTATAGCAGCGCCGCAGGCCCTGCTTCGGCTCTGGAGCGGGGCCTGGCTCGGCTCTCTGTAGCGGGGCCTGTCTCCTCTTCGTTTCTGCTTTAACGGCAACATCGCCTGATTTTGCGCGACGCCAAATACGCGTGATCGCGTGGCAGCCTCTCATTGGCCGAAGCACCGTTACACGCCTGCGAGTGAAAGTAATAGCTACTTTCTCGCGGCTACGAACGGCACTTCGGCTAGCGGTGCACGATCAACGCAGAGAGTGCGACGCGAGTAAATCGCTGAATTGGTAAGAGCGAGGGAGACGACTCATCGCTCGCCTTTGACCCTTTCCAGTCGCGAGGGTCGCTCTTACCGTACTCGCGTCGCTGTGTGGAACATTTATATGCCTGCACGCCCACCCATATAAATGCACAGCAAATACATGCAAGTATACAGGTTGTGACGTGCCTGCATATAATGTTCCTCACACTCCCCTCTTTCTTCGGTAAACACGAAACTTTCGTGTTTTAACTTTGTCCGAAGTTTTTTTTTTAAGTTTGGCGCCACTCAAACCGTTTTGCTCCTCTTTGTTTTGCTTCACCGCATTGCTCAGTGTTGCCACCTGGCACGCGATGTCGATCCACCCAGTGGCAACGCCGTACTCACTGCTGATCGACACCCTGCTGGCAACACTGTCACAACAAACAGGTAAGCAAAACAAAGTGTTTTATTAAAATATTTACCAAATTCTAATAAAATTTCCTCGGTTTTTAGGCAGCTTCACTCCTTGATGCCCCTTTGGCCTTGCTCCGTCCGCCGCTGCAGTAGATGACCCTGTTTCCTGTTACACGCGCCGCCAGCCACTCGGCTGTGTTGTGGCCGTGTATTGGCTGCAGTGGCGGCGCCTCCAATTTTGTGCGGCCACTTCTAGGCGAGCTTTGCCAGCTTCGGACCCTGGCGACTGGCTCCTCTCACCCTCGGGGACCCACTAATGGGGATTCCGGGCTCCGCGGGAAATTTCGGTGCACCAGACGACGTTCGTGAACTGGCTCTGGGGTGTCGCCACGCTGGCACCGGGCAGACGGGGTGGCATACTCCTCATTCGCGCACAGCTCCAGCAGATTCGCTGGCCAGTGCGGGAGGATCGGCCTCGTCTCTTCTGCCGATGCCCTAGCTTCACTACCCAGACCCTCCAGCTACGTAGCAGAAGTCTGGCGCTGAAATCTCCTGCGAGCCCATTCCCTTGAGTGTGCCAACACTCCAGACGTGCTTCTCTCCCACGTCGATGTCACTCCCACGTCGCTATCACCTTCCACGTTGCTGTCGCTATGGACTGCCACCAACACGCCCTTTTCTCTGCCGCCGCTCTGCTGGCCGTGCGGGCGGCAGCACTTAACAGATCCTGTGCCCTCTACTGCTCCCTTTCTAGCGCGGGGTGCACTCTTCTAACCACCCATCCTTAGCGCTGACTTCCAGGTCCCTATCTTTGTCGCCTAATTCGCGCCTTTGCCCTTTTTTGCCCTTGACGGTCGCATATGGTTGTTGTTGCCCGTTTTACATGTTTGGGCTATGTTTGCCGATTCCAGCTGTTTTGTTGTTGCCCGTTTTGCATATTAGGGCTATGCTCGTGCGATGCGCGCTTGTTGTTATTGTTGTAGCCGCTCTTTTTCTCCGCACAGCTGCAGGCGTTCGCTTGCTCTCGCGACCCCAGCTTCGGCTCGCCTCGGGCGTAGCGATCGCCGCTCAGCTGCCCGAGTTCATTGGCCTCTGTGCCCGGCCGCATTGTTGTTTTTACTCTCTCTCTCTCTCTCTCTCTCTCTCTCTCTCCTCCACTGTTCGAATGCTCTCGCCGTGGCTTGAGCGTGCATGTGCATTTGCAAGTGCGTGGGCGTACGCAAATCTAGGTGTGTGGTGGTGTCCGTTTCCGCATTTGCTTTTTCGCTCGTCTTCATGAGCCGCGCTGTGCAGCCGAGATTGTTGTTGTTTGTGACGGCGCTCTCTCGCATCACAGTTACAGCTGACACTGTTGTTGTTTGTTGGCGCGGGCTCCCTACAGTTACAGCTGATACTGTTGTTGTTTGCCCTAAAGAGGGCTCGCCTCAGTTACAGCTGACACTGTTGTTGTTTGCGGGAATACTATTCCAGCTGCGATTGTTGTTGTTTTCGGCGTCATTTCGTGCGCGCGCTGATATTCTTAATGCTCTTGCGCTGTTGCCGATTTTATGCGTTTTGTTTTGAAATCAATATATAAATATTGCACAATTTTTAACAAAAATTTTTTTAATAAACTCGGGTGGCAATAACAACAACAACAATACACATAGCTATGTGTATTCACCCCTTTTTTTTTAAATAATGTGCTGAGACTCACCCGCCTCCGCCTGATATGGCTTCAGATCGGACACATGAGCCGTCCGGCTGTGCTTATCAGTCTCCGCCTTGATCCGGCATATGACCGGCGAGATGAAACTGACCACTGTATACGGTCCTCCGTATCGTGGAGCCAGTTTTGCCGCAAATCCTTCAGCGGCATTAGACAGGTGGCGCTCTTTCGCCCACACCCTGTCCCCTATGGCTGGTTTCCACTGTCGCCGCCTCAGATTGTAATGTCGCGCCTGATCCTGAGCCGCCTTTTCCAGATTTCGCCTTACAATCTGGTACACTTCGGCCAATTTGGTGGCTCTCTCCGTGGGTGCTTGTGTTGCCTGGCCTGTTCCCACCGTCTGTGCGTCAAACAAGGCCTTAGGCAACCTTGGCTCACGCCCTTGAGTGAGGAAGGCTGCGGAATACCCTGTAGAGGCCGAGACGCTGCTGTTGACGGCCAGTGTCAACTCTGGTAGCGCCTCGTCCCAACAACGTTGATCGCTGCCCGCAAATTGAGCGATCATCGTCTTGACCGCGTCTCCGTGGGATTCTCTTGAGGCGTGTATGGCGCCGTCAACTGATGATGCACTCCTAGCTCATCCAAGAATCCCTTGAAGGCACGGCTCGTGAATTGAGTGCCATTATCCGTGATGAGCACTTTCGGCACTCCAAATCTGGCCACGATCCGCTCCCTGAATGCCTTTTGAAGCGCCGCTGTATTTGCGCTTCTCAACGGCACCATCTCCGTCCACTTGGAGAATCTGTCGATGAACACCAAGAGCATGGTGTTACCGTGCTTCGACCTGGGTAGCGGTCCGACAAAGTCGGCGCACACCGTCACCCATGGCTCCTCAGGGATCTGGGTCAGCATCTGTCCGGCCGCCTGGAGTTGACTGGTCTTGTAGCGCTGACATAGCTCGCAGCGCTGCACGTATCCTCGCACGTCTCGATACATACCGGGCCAGTAGTATCTTGCTGCCACTCGAGCAATCGTCTTCCGGCTTCCCAGGTGACCGGCGGTGGCCGCATCGTGGTTCTCTTCCAGAACCTGCTTGCGCTGCTCGCTCGGCACGCATAGCTTCCACGCAGCCACATCTTCATGGCCAGCTTGATGAGAAATGTGCCTGTATATATTCCCCGCCTCTTCCCGGTAGTCTGGCATCTTCTGTGCGTTTTGGTGGAGATCTCGGCGAAGCTTAGCCATCCAGCGACATCCCGTCCCAGCTGATTGGCTTTTGCTTGCGACCAAGCGGCAAACTGCTTCCTCCAGAGGCTGTCGCGACAGAGCATCGGCTACTACATTTTGCTTGCCCTTCCTGTACCGGATCTCGAAGTCAAATTGTTGTAGCTCCAATGCCCATCTGGCGATTCTGCCTGAAGGACTCTCAATGGAGTTGAGCCACTTCAGCGCCATATGATCGGTCACCACCACGAAGTGATAGCCTTCCAAGTAAGGCCTCAACTTCCGGATGCCCCAGACGATCGCTAGGCATTCCTTCTCCGTTGCTGAATAGTTCCGCTCCGCGCTATTCAGTGTCCGACTGGCATAGGAGATGACCCTCTCTCCATCCTCTGAAGTTTGCGTCAGAATTGCGCCGAGCCCATTGCTCGCATCCGTCTGTAAGCAGAACGGCTTCGAAAAATCCGGGCATGCCAAGACTGGTGATTCCGTCAGCTTGGCCTTTACCGTGTCAAAAGCCCTCTGACGCTCCTCGGTCCACTCCCACTTGACTCCTTTCTTCAACAGCGCATTGAGTGGGTGTACTGTGGTCGCAAAGTCAGGCACAAAGCGGCGATACCAGGATGCCACGCCCACATATTGTCGCAACTCCTTCACGTTTGCGGGAGGCTTAAGTTCCGCAATCGCGGCAACCTTTTCTGGGTCCGTACGAATGCCATGTTCCGTCACCTTGTGGCCCAGATATTTCAGCTCCTTTTTGAAGAAATCGCACTTGTCGATGTTGATCTTCAAATTGGCAGCTCTCAGCCGCCGGAACACCTCTCGCAGGTTGTTCATATGCTCCTGGCGGGTCCTCCCAATGACGATGATATCATCGAGGTACGCAAAAGCATGCGGCATCATCTCTGGGCCAATGACTTGATCCAGAGCCCTCTGGAAAGTCGCTGGTGCTGAATGAAGGCCGAACGGCATCACCTTCCACTGGAACAGCCCCTTTCCTGGAACTGTAAATGCGGTGAGTGGTCGGCTGGCCTCCTCCATGGGTATCTGCCAATACCCATCCTTCAAGTCCAGGCTCGTTATGTAGCGAGCCTCTCGAAGCTGGTCCAGAATGTGATGCACTCGAGGCAGCGGATATGCATCTTTTACAGATCGGCTGTTGAGCTGTCGGAAATCCACGCAAAGCCGCCACTTGCCGTTCTTCTTCCGCACCATCACTATGGGAGCGCTGTGTGGGCTCTTCGAGGGCTCTATGCATCCTTTAGCCAGGAGCTCATCTACCTGGCTGTTGATCTCCGCCTGCATCTTCGGGTTCTTCGGGAAATATCGCTGCTTTATTGGCCGCTTGTCGTGCATCGTGATCCGGTGCTCGGTGATGTCAGTGGTGCCCTTAATCTGCTGGAATTTGGCCAATTCCTGCCTCAGGAACGCGTCCACCTCCACATCCTCTTGAAGTGGGTGTGCCGATCCTGGACTCGCCTCCATTTGGCTTCTGGGCTCCACCTCCTCACTGGCGACTGCCACCGACAACTTCGCCTCCACTGGCTAATTGGGCTGCGAATCTCTGGGCCCGATCCTCAGACTCAAGCCGCCGCATTCCAGCGTGCAGCCCATCCTGGCCAAGAAATCCCAGCCCAGCACCAGATCATCGATCACACCTGGTAATATGAGCAGTGTCAGGACGACCTGCTGTGCCCCTAGCCTGATTTCCAACTCCAACGCTGCCTCCACTTGACAACAACTGCCGTCCGCCAGCCGGATGCGCCTCCGTGTGGTGCGCAGCACACCAAATCCTCGGAGCCTGCCTGCCAGTTTCTCGCTCACGAAACTGCGGGTGGCTCCCGTGTCGATCGTAGCCTTAAGCTCCTCTGCTCCGATGGCTACGATCGCCGAGATCTGTGTGCCTTCATCCACGAGCTGGCCTATCAGTGCCTGGGGCCGCCGCGACGCTGCTCCCGCTCGCCCCTGGATGGCGGGTGCCTCAGCCCGTTTCCCGACTGGCAACAGGCAATCGTTCTCACCCCAATGCGCCCACATTGCCAGCAAAACTTTAGCGCTTCATTGCGGCATTCCACGGCGAAGTGGCCCTCTTGGCCACACATACGGCACGCCCTGGCAGGATTCGGGATATGCGTCCTTGGCCCTGCCACACCACTTCTTGGTGCCGGCCGTGGACACGCTTCTTCGGCGGCCATGCTGCGGTGGTAGGTGGACTCACCTTCGCATTCAGCGTCGCCCATAGCCATCAATCTGGGCTTGCTCTGCCTGTGTTGCTGCCTCAGCTTCTCCCGATCCCTCTCCAAGTCCTCGAACTCGTCCGCCAGCATCATCAGCTCCGTCAGGCTCCGGAACTGGTAAGGCCGAGCATAAGCGCGCAGATCCGGCAAGCTGCCATTATATATCAGCTTCATCTCCCGTTCCGCCGCATAGCGTAGTGGCCTCATCAGGGTCTGCATTTCCACCATATACAGCTTGAACGCCTCACCCAGCATCTGCTTCCGCCTCGAGACTTCCTCCTTAATGTTCTCCAGGTAGTCTCTCGGCAAGAAGAATCTCTGGAAGCTGCTCACGAATGCTTCCCACGACGTCCAGTGTCGATTATTGGCCACGTACCATTTCAGGGCCATGCATTTGAGCAGCTCCGGCATCGCCCTCGGGATCAGGTCCAGATTTAGGCCATATGTGTCGGCCGACCACTCCACCTGCTCCAGAAATTCCAGAGGCTTCGATGTGCCATCAAATCGGAAGCCCCATTCGCGCACCTGTTTGGCCACCTTGGCATACTCGAGCCCTGCCAAACTCGGCTCTCGCGTCCTTATTTCGGGCTGTGGAGTGGATGTGGCTCTCCAGGGTCCTTGCTGGGTCTCATTAAGGCGAGCAGCGGCGGCACTAGTGGATGGTAGTGACACTCGCGGGTCTTGTGTCCTCTCCTCTCGATCCTCCAGATCCTCTTCCTCGACGGCGGTCAACATTTCCTCTCTTCGTGGCGACCGTCGCCCATGGAGGACTGCAATGTCGGCGAGCCTCAAGGAAAATGGAATTTTTCCCTAATGCTCGTCGATCTACTCGCCGAATTGCCTCCGCATTGTGTCCAGAGTGCCTGACAGGCTCACTCCGAACTCCAGGCCGTAGCGTATCACCTCCTCCTTCTTAAGGTTATATACCCACGCTCGCACCATATTTATATTTTCTAAAAGCACTTAAATCGACTCTATTTATCGCAGGGCCCCACGTTGGGCGCCAGTTGCAACGAACCTTCGGTTTGCCCCGAGTTTAAGCCGGGCCGCACTCAGCCGACTGTGTGTTCGTGCCAACAAATTTATATGTTGGGCGCCTGCCGATAAATAATAAGTCCTGCTTTTAGATTTAATAATATAAACTGGTTTATTCACGTTGGTATGTAACTATTTTAGTACAGCAAAGTGATTTCTTAGACTATAGCTGTACACGGCTAAGCCCGCAGGATTCGTAGGTGCCGTGAGGAGCACTTCGGCTAACGAGCGGTTAGCCTCTGAGCCGTCTAGAGGTTGCAGAACACTCCAGAGTACGCCAGGATACGCGCTGTGATCTCTAGCGGTTCGCCGAGAGTATCACAGGCACTCCTACAACTGGATTCGCTCGCTGGCACTCTAGACCGCGCCTCAAAGACGTGCGCTCTTTCGCACGACTACTCTCACGTACCTCTTCCTCCTGGTTGTAGGGCATGCCACTCCTTGTAACGCTTTCCGAGCACACCTTAGAGCTGGCTAGGCTAGCGCACGCTGATCTCCACAGGATCGTAGTTCTGCCGTGAGAAGCACTCCGGCTAGCGATCGATTAGCCTCTGTGCCGTCTAGAGGTTGCAGAGCACTCCAGGGTACGCCAGGATACGCGCTGTATACTCCAGCGGTTCGCTTGGATCACCACACGCACTCCTACAACTGGATGTACTCGCTGGCACTCTAGACTGCGTCTCAGAAAGCTTACGTTGCTTTCGCACGGCTACCCTCACTAACCTTACTCTCCTGTTCAGGTTACGCTGCTCTAGCACCAGCTGCCGGCCGTACCTCTGTCCTCAAGGATACGGTTTGGTATGCGTCCAGGATATTCCTCTGAATATCCTTGTATGTATCCCACGATGTCCTTTATGTCCCTCGTTGTCCTTCGTTGTCCTTCGTTGCACTTCGTTTCACTTTATACTTTTCACTCCGTTGACGCTCGGCACTTTCACTTTTCACTGGAATTGACTGACCCAGTGCCGAGCCGTGGGCGCCTTTTTATAGCAGCGCCGCAGACCCTGCTTCGGCTCTGGAGCGGGGCCTGGCTCGGCTCTCTGTAGCGGGGCCTGTCTCCTCTTCGTTTCTGCTTTAACGGCAACGAAGCATCGTTACACGCCTGCGAGTGAAAGTAATAGCTACTTTCTCGCGGCTACGAACGGCACTTCGGCTAGCGGTGCACGATCAACGCAGAGAGTGCGACGCGAGTAAATCGCTGAATTGGTAAGAGCGAGCGAGACGACTCATCGCTCGCCTTTGACCCTTTCCAGTCGCGAGGGTCGCTCTTACCGTACTCGCGTCGCTGTGTGGAACATTTATATGCCTGCACGCCCACCCATATAAATGCACAGCAAATACATGCAAGTATACAGGTTGTGACGTGCCTGCATATAATGTTCCTCACAGTACATATGTAGCAAGCAATACATACACACACACAGACGCACGCACAAGAACACACACAGACGCACGCACCAACACACAATCTGCTAACTGTACATTATGACTCAGCAGCTTCGCTGCTGCTGCAAGACGCCGATAATATGAGATATTAAATGTTTAAGTCGAATGATTTTGATCAAATTTGTGGGGCGTCATCATGACGTTCATATGTGTGTATGTGCCAAAGCACAAGTCTCTAGTATTTGATATACGGGAGTTACAAATTTGAGGCGAAGGGGGCGTGGCACCCAAAATTTAACAAAACTCGAAAATGCATAAGGCTCAGAAAACACTAAATGCAAAATTTGAAGACTCTAGCTAGAAAGATGAATTAAATAGAATTTTATAACTAAATGAAGATATCGGTTTTTAATCGATAACATTAAAACGATTATAGTTATCGAATATTTGAAACAAACTCGATCGAATCGTACTATACACAAACTTCCAAAAAAAAATTTGAAGTTTCTAGCTCTTATCGACGCGTTCAAACATACGGACAGACGGACGGACGGACAGACGGACAGACGGACAGACAGACAGACGGACAGGGCTAAATCGACTCGGCTTCTCTCCCTGATCAAGACTATATATACTTTATGGGGTCTGCCACGCCTCCTTCTGCCTGTTACATACATTTTCACAAAACCATTATACCCTTTTTTCCCATTTTCAATGGGTTCAGGGTATAAAAAGGAAAAAAAATTACCAAAGAGCAAATATTAAATCTATTGAAATTGCTTCCATTTATAGCTAAAACATTCTTGGCATAAATTTGCTGTGACTTTGACTTGCTTTTGGCTTGATTTATTTTTCATCTGCGAATTGCAAATTTAATATTTGTCTAAAATAAAATTAAAATGTCGTCTGTTGGTTCATTCAATGACTTCGTCACTTGTCCCTACAACAAGAGCCACGTTGTGCTGCGCGGACGTCTGACCAAGCATTTGGAGCGCTGCGCTCGCAATTCCGAGCACACAGTGAACTTGCTGATTTGCCCATTTAATGCTATTCATCGTTTTGACAAGGAAGTGATGGAAGTGAGTCGTCAAATTTCCTTTGGCAGATCAAATAATTTATGGTTTATTTTGAATATTTTTTTTTTCTTTCTGTATAGAAACATATTCTGGAATGTCCAGAGCGCATCTGCTTGGATATGTATAAGGAGGAGTTGCCAAAGGCGGTCCAGCTGCCGCCCGTTGATTTAGTACAGGTCGACGAGGACTGGGACAAGGAACCGGATGTGCCAACCTACAATCCGACTGCTTACTGCGAGCAAAACTTGGTGATTCGTTCAAGCGGCCTAAACGGACTGTCGAAGACGGCTCGCCGCAATTTCCGCGCCAGCGAGCGCCGACGTTTTATTGAGAAGCAATGAAGAAATTATATTAAATTTATTATAATATAAATAATATTTATTAAAAAAAAATACATGACAAACAAGTAAGAAAATTCTAGTCGAGACCGCTCGACAAGGGTATACCCTAAACCCTATGAAGAACCGTTTTTCCAAGCATTCTTTTTGTTTCTTTTATATACACATGCATATGTACGTTCATTACAAGTCAAACTTACACACACACGCACAGGCGCGCACACACACAAACGCCAGTCGGTGCGTCAGCTGTTCTTTGGCTGCTTTGCATGGCAATGCTATGGGAAATTAAATGTTTAATAACTTTTTTTCTAGAGCAACGATTTTGATCAAACTTGTTGGGCGTGATCATGTCATCTATATGTATATATGTGCCAAAGCACAAGTCTGTAGTATTTGAAATACGGGACTTACAAATTTGAGGCGAAGGGGCGTGGCATCCAAAATTTAACAAAACCCGAAATTGTGCAATGATCACATAACACTAAATGCAAATTTTGAAGACTCTAGCTTTAAAAACGAATTATATATAATTAAATAACGGAGCATCGATTTCGTTTTTAATCGATAACATTAAAATTAAGACAGTTATCGATTTTTTTTAACAAACTCGATCTTTTCGTGCTATACAGGAATCTACATAAAAAATTTCAAGTCTCTAGCTCTTATAGGTTCTGAGAACGACGCGTTCATACATACGGACAGACGGACGGACGGACGGACGGACGGACGGACGGACGGACAGACGGACAGGGCTAAATCGACTCGACTTGTCTCCCTGATCAAGAATATATATACTTTATGGGGTCTGCCACGCCTCCCTCTCCCTGTTACATACATTTCAACAAAAACATTATACCCTGATTTTCCCATTTTCAATGGGTTCAGGGTATAACAACTAAGAAAACTGTAGTCGAGGGTCCCGACTAAGAGATACCCTAAACCCCGCGCTATCTGTGTTAAAATACTGCATAATTAGCATTTCGTATAAACGCACAGAAAATTAAATTCAATTCATTTTCAATTGTTTAGCCAATTTTTAAAAATGTAAACCCATTCATTTACTGGCTTTGAGTGCAACTAACCTCAATTTAAATATTTGGGGAAATTTGGAGCCGGTATCCAAAATTTAACAAAAATCAAAATTAGAGAAAATATATATAAAACTTACAAAAAAATTTGGGGTCTCTAGCTATAAAGACGTGGGAGATATAATTTTATAACTAACATTCGATAATGTTTTTAATCGATAACAATAAAATTAAAATAGTTATCGACTTTTTTTAACAAACTCGATCTTTTCGTGCTATTCACGGACCTACATTTCAAGTCTCTAGCTCTTATAGGTTCTGAGAACGACGCGTTCATACATACGGACAGACAGACGGACAGACGGACAGACGGACATGGCTATATCAACTCGGCTTGTCATCCTGATCAAGAATATATATACTTTATGGGGTCTGCCACGCCTCCTTCTGTCTGTTACATACATACGCCCTCCAACAAAAACATTATACCCTGATTTTCCCATTTTCAATGGGTTCAGGGTATAAAAATCGAGTGTCAACTTAAACACAAACAACAATTTTGTTTGAAGCCTTAGAGCCGAAGTGCCTTTCGTAGCCGCGAGAAAGTAGCTATTACTTTCGCTCGCAGGCATATAACGGTGCTTCGGCCAATGAAAGGCTGCCACGCGATCACGCGTATTTTGCGTCGCACCAAATCAGGCGACTTTGCCGTTAAGGCAGACCCGCAGAGGAGGCAGGCCCCGCTACAGACAGCCGAGGCAGGCCCCGCTCCAGAGCCGAAGCAGGGCCTGCGGCGCTGCTATAAAAAGGCGCCCACGGCTCGGCACTGGGTCAGTCGATTCCAATTAAAAGTGAAAGTGCCAACTGTCAACGGGAGTGAAAGTGTAAAGTGCAACGAAGGACAACGAGGGACATCAAGGACACAAAGGACATAGTGGGACTTCTACAAGGATATTCAGAGGAATATCTTGGACGCATACCAAACCGTATCCTTGAGGACAGAGGTACGGCCGGCAGCTGGTGCTAGAGCAGCGTAACCTGAACAGGAGTGTGAGGTTAGTGAGGGTAGCCGTGCGGAAGAACGTAAGCCTTCTGAGACGCAGTCTAGAGCGCCTGCGAGTAAATCCAGTTGTAGAAGTGCATGTGGTGATCCAAGCGAACCGCTGGAGAACCCAGCGCGTATCCTGGCGTACTCTGGAGTGCTCTGCAACCTCTAGACGGCTCAGAGGCTGATCGGTCGCTAGCCGGAGTGCTCCTCACGGCAAACAACGATCCTGTAGAAAACAGTGTGCGCTAGCCCAGCCAGCCATTAGGTGTGCTTGGAAAACAGCAAGAGGAGTGGTGAGTCCTGCAACCAGGAGTAAAAGGTACGTGAGAGTAGTGCGGAAGAGCGTACGTCTTTGAGTCGCGGTCTAGAGTGCCAGCGAGCGAATCCAGCAGTAGGAGTGCCTGTGATACTCTCTGCGAGCCGCTAGAGTATACAATAATTATATTTGCTGTACTACAATAATTATATATCTACGTGAATAAACCATTTTATATACTCTAATCTAAAAACAAGTAAGAAAACTCTAGTCGGCGGTCCCGACTAGGAGATACCCTAAACCCCGCGCTATCTGCGTTAAAATACTGCATAATTAGCATTTCGTATAAACGCACAGAAAACTAAATTCAATTCATTTCAATTGTTTAGCTAATAGCGTCATCTATGGTTCGATTGAATAGCGCCATCCAAGTTTCGAACCAACTGAGCAGCTGATAATTCGCAAATCACAGCGCCATCTATTGGAAATATGTACATTAAAACTTGCGGGTTTTAGAACTTGCTAGATGCACGCAGCTCAATGTGTATGTGTGTATGTGTGCACATGTATAGGAAAACAGTTTGCTTTGTTTTGCTGGTCACGTGTTTGGCCGATTGGCAAAACGTTTTGTTTAATAACTTCTGCGCGAATTAATGGATTTGAATGAAATTTTCAGCTTATGTTCAACATATTTTATTACATTTTTTCCAATTTTTAAAAATGTAAACCCATTCATTTACTGGCTTTGAGTGCAACTAACCTCAATTTAAATATTTGGGGAAATTTGGAGCCGGTATCCAAAATTTAACAAAAATCAAAATTAGAGAAAATAAATATAAAACTTACAAAAAAATTTGGGGACTCTAGCTATAAAGACGTGGGAGATATAATTTTATAACGAACATTCGATAATGTTTTTAATCGATAACAATTAAATTAAAATAGTTATCGACTTTTTTTAACAAACTCGATCTTTTCGTGCTATTCACGGACCTACATAAAAAATTTCAAGTCTCTAGCTCTTATAGGTTCTGAGAACGACGCGTTCATACATACGGACAGACGGACAGACGGACAGACGGACATGGCTATATCAACTCGGCTTGTCATCCTGATCAAGAATATATATACTTTATGGGGTCTGCCACGCCTCCTTCTGCCTGTTACATACATACGCCCTCCAACAAAAACATTATACCCTGATTTTCCCATTTTCAATGGGTTCAGGGTATAATCAGGACTTATTATTTATCGCTCAACATATAAAATTGTTGGCACGAACACACAGTCGGCTGAGTGCGGCCCGGCTTAAACTCGGGGCAAACCGAAGGTTCGTTACAACTGGAACTGGAACTTGAGCCAGTATCAGCGCCACTCTTTGCAACCTGAACTGACTGTAACAGAGATGCTAACTGTGTTTACAGTTGACGAATGAAAATAGATCCCTTGCTAGATGCCAATTAAAGGGTGTTAGGGCTTCCAGGGCTAAAAACACACGAGCAGTTGACAGTGGCCATTCATTAGCCAAAGAAATTTCCAGAAATTAAAGTTGCCTTCGGTTTATATGTCAATTTTCTAGCTATAAATACAGGAATTTGCCTCGTCAGGATTCATTCGAATACAGTCTAATAAGTAAGCAAGACGTGCTGAAATTATTAAACTTTTCAAATAATCAAGTGGAAGCGCAGAAAAAAAAAGGAAAAAAAATTACCAAAGAGCAAATATTAAATCTATTGAAATTTCTTCCATTTATAGCTAAAACATTCTTGGCATAAATTTGCTGTGACTTTGACTTGCTTTTGGCTTGATTTATTTTTCATCTGCGAATTGCAAATTTAATATTTGTCTAAAATAAAATTAAAATGTCGTCTGTTGGTTCATTCAATGACTTCGTCACTTGTCCCTACAACAAGAGCCACGTTGTGCTGCGCGGACGTCTGACCAAGCATTTGGAGCGCTGCGCTCGCAATTCCGAGCACACAGTGAACTTGCTGATTTGCCCATTTAATGCTATTCATCGTTTTGACAAGGAAGTGATGGAAGTGAGTCGTCAAATTTCCTTTGGCAGATCAAATAATTTATGGTTTATTTTGAATATTTTTTTTTTCTTTCTGTATAGAAACATATTCTGGAATGTCCAGAGCGCATCTGCTTGGATATGTATAAGCAGGAGTTGCCAAAGGCGGTCCAGCCGCCGCCCGTTGATTTAGTACAGGTCGACGAGGACTGGGACAAGGAACCGGATGTGCCAACCTTCAATCCGACTGCTTACTGCGAGCAAAACTTGGTGATTCGTTCAAGCGGCCTAAACGGACTGTCGAAGACGGCTCGCCGCAATTTCCGCGCCAGCGAGCGCCGACGTTTTATTGAGAAGCAATGAAGAAATTATATTAAATTTATTATAATATAAATAATATTTATTAAAAAAAAATACATGACAAACAAGTAAGAAAACTCTAGTCGAGACCGCTCGACAAGGGTATACCCTAAACCCTATGAAGAACCGTTTTTCCAAGCATTCTTTTTGTTTCTTTTATATACACATGCATATGTACGTTCATTACAAGCCAAACTTACACACACACGCACAGGCGCGCACACACACAAACGCCAGTCGGTGCGTCAGCTGTTCTTTGGCTGCTTTGCATGGCAATTCTATGGGAAATTAAATGTTTAATAACTTTTTTTTTAGAGCAACGATTTTGATCAAACTTGTTGGGC
Source organism: Drosophila paranaensis (assembly GCA_035047545.1). Taxonomy (NCBI): domain Eukaryota; kingdom Metazoa; phylum Arthropoda; class Insecta; order Diptera; family Drosophilidae; genus Drosophila; species Drosophila paranaensis. Next base: position 2,525 of record JAWNPL010000100.1, on the reverse strand, counting down.
GTGATCATGTCACCTATATGTATATATGTGCCAAAGCACACGTCTGTAGTATTTGAAATACGGGACTTACAAATTTGAGGCGAAGGGGGCGTGGCATCCAAAATTTAACAAAACCCGAAATTGTGCAATGATCACATAACACTAAATGCAAATTTTGAAGACTCTAGCTTTAAAAACGAATTATATATAATTAAATAACGGAGCATCGATTTCGTTTTTAATCGATAACATTAAAATTAAGACAGTTATCGATTTTTTTTAACAAACTCGATCTTTTCGTGCTATACAGGAATCTACATAAAAAATTTCAAGTCTCTAGCTCTTATAGGTTCTGAGAACGACGCGTTCATACATACGGACAGACGGACGGACGGACAGACGGACGGACGGACGGACGGACGGACGGACGGACAGGGCTAAATCGACTCGACTTGTCTCCCTGATCAAGAATATATATACTTTATGGGGTCTGCCACGCCTCCTTCTGCCTGTTACATACATTTCAACAAAAACATTATACCCTGATTTTCCCATTTTCAATGGGTTCAGGGTATAACAAGTAAGAAAACTGTAGTCGAGGGTCCCGACTAGGAGATACCCTAAACCCCGCGCTATCTGTGTTAAAATACTGCATAATTAGCATTTCGTATAAACGCACAGAAAATTAAATTCAATTCATTTTCAATTGTTTAGCCAATAGCGTCATCTATGGTTCGATTGAATAGCGCCATCCAAGTTTCGATCCAACTGAGCAGCTGATAATTCGCAAATCATAGCGCCATCTATTGGAAATATGTACACTAAAACTTGCGGGTTTTAGAACTTGCTAAATGCACGCAGCTCAATGTGTATGTGTGTATGTGTGCACATGTATAGGAAAACAGTTTGCTTTGTTTTGCTGGTCCCGTGTTTGGCCGATTGGCAAAATGTTTTGTTTAATAACTTCTGCGCGAATTAATGGATTTGAATGAAATTTTCAGCTTATGTTCAACATATTTTATTACATTTTTTCCAATTTTTAAAAATGTAAACCCATTCATCAATTAACAAAAATCAATTAGAGAAAATATATATAAAACTTACAAAAAAATTTGGGGTCTCTAGCTATAAAGACGTGGGAGATATAATTTTATAACTAACATTCGATAATGTTTTTAATCGATAACAATAAAATTAAAATAGTTATCGACTTTTTTTTAACAAACTCGATCTTTTCGTGCTATTCACGGACCTACATTTCAAGTCTCTAGCTCTTATAGGTTCTGAGAACGACGCGTTCATACATACGGACAGACAGACGGACAGACGGACAGACGGACATGGCTATATCAACTCGGCTTGTCATCCTGATCAAGAATATATATACTTTATGGGGTCTGCCACGCCTCCTTCTGCCTGTTACATACATACGCCCTCCAACAAAAACATTATACCCTGATTTTCCCATTTTCAATGGGTTCAGGGTATACAAATCGAGTGTCAACTTAAACACAAACAACAATTTTGTTTAAAGCCTAAGAGCCGAAGTGCCTTTCGTAGCCGCGAGAAAGTAGCTATTACTTTCGCTCGCAGGCATATAACGGTGCTTCGGCCAATGAAAGGCTGCCACGCGATCACGCGTATTTGGCGTCGCACCAAATCAGGCGACTTTGCCGTTAAGGCAGGCCCCGCTACAGACAGCCGAGGCAGGCCCCGCTCCAGAGCCGAAGCAGGGCCTGCGGCGCTGCTATAAAAAGGCGCCCACGGCTCGGCACTGGGTCAGTCGATTCCAATTAAAAGTGAAAGTGCCAACTGTCAACGGGAGTGAAAGTGTAAAGTGCAACGAAGGACAACGAGGGACATCAAGGACACAAAGGACATCGTGGGACTTCTACAAGGATATTCAGAGGAATATCTTGGACGCATACCGAACCGTATCCTTGAGGACAGAGGTACGGCCGGCAGCTGGTGCTGGAGCAGCATAACCTGAACAGGAGTGTGAGGTTAGTGAGGGCAGCCGTGCGGAAGGACGTAAGCCTTCTTAGACGCGGTCTAGAGTGCTAGCGAGCGAATCCAGTTGTAGGAGTGCCTGTGATACTCCCAGCGAACCGCTAGAGAACACAGCGCGTATCCTGGCGTACTCTGGAGTGCTCTGCAACCTCTAGACGGCTCAGAGGCTGATCGGTCGCTAGCCGGAGTGCTCCTCACGGCAAACAACGATCCTGTAGAAAACAGTGTGCGCTAGCCCAGCCAGCCATTAGGTGTGCTTGGAAAACAGCAAGAGGAGTGGTGAGTCCTGCAACCAGGAGTAAAAGGTACGTGAGAGTAGTGCGGAAGAGCGTACGTCTTTGAGTCGCGGTCTAGAGTGCCAGCGAGCGAATCCAGCAGTAGGAGTGCCTGTGATACTCTCTGCGAGCCGCTAGAGTATACAATAATTATATTTGCTGTACTACAATAATTATATATCTACGTGAATAAACCATTTTATATACTCTAATCTAAAAATCAGGACTTATTATTTATCGCTCGCGAATTGCAAATTTAAA
>JAWNPL010000099.1:0-75431 GCA_035047545.1 Drosophila paranaensis | reverse complement strand
GTGTCTAATAAATTCGGCAAATTTTTAATACATAAACAACACATACAGCATATGCGAAACCGCGTCAGCAGTTCTTGGCTACAGTTTGCATGGCAATGTTGGGAAAAATGTTTAACTTTTTTCCTATGTTCTAGCTAGCGTGATCAATGCGTATTAAAATAAGTTATTGATATACGGGTTTTAGCGCGTGGCACCCAAAATCTCTAAACAAAACCGAAAATTGCGTAAGACCCAAATAACACTAAATGCAAAATTTTCAAGACTCTAGCTAGAAAGATGAAATAGATTGCATTTTTAGCTCAATTGAGATTTTCGTTTTCAATCGATAACAATAAAATGATAACAGTTATCGAATTTCTGAAAACAAACTCGATCTGCGCGCCCTATACAGGGGGACCTACAAAAAAAATTTGAAGTCTCTAAGCTATTGTAAGTTCTGAAAGCGACGCGTTCATACATACGGACAGACGGACAAAAGTAAGACAAAAAAAAAAAAAAAAAAAAAAAAAAAAAAAAAAAAAAACCGACAGACGGACAGACAGACAGACAGACGGACAAGCTAAATCGACTAAGCTAAGTCTCCCTGATCAAGAATATATATACTTTTATGGGGTCTCGCCACGCCTCCTTCTGCCTGTTACATACATGTGCCTTCCAACAAAAACATTATACCCTGATTACCCATTTTCAATGGGTTCAGGGTATAAAAAAGCGCATATATTTATTTCAACTAGGCAAATTATTGCGAAAGAGTGTCAAAAGACCTTTGCATTGACTTTTCAGTCATTTGCTCACTTACTGAGGCTCAGCTCACGAGCAAAAATTCCCCGCGCGCGAGCAGATGCCCGGGGATAAAGATCGACGCAAAAAATCCCAAAGAAAAACCCCTCATGGTAAGACCGATTCAAACAAGACAAAATCGCTCTTGTTTAGAGCGAGAGCGGAATATTTCCTGTTTTTCGCTCCTGCTCTGACTTTGAGCGTGAAGAAAATACGTGCTCAACTATTGCTTGCAAGCTCTTGGTTTTAATATCTCGGAAAATTTGGGAACGAATTGTCGGAACCGATAAATTGCCTTAACTGTGGCCTAATTTCCCCTCCGTCACTAGTAAAAACTAATGTTCTTGATACTAGTTCTGAGAAAGGAACATTTGGTTATATTAAAGGAAATCCAACTTTACTTAACATTTCTAGCGCGACTTACACCGGTCTAATACTTCTCTTGGTTTCTGCTATAATCAAAAACATCATCGATTTATACGATGGCTAGTATTCGCTAATGTTCAATTATATCCCGCTGGAAGACAGACGGTGCATTTTTAAGACTAAAAGGCATAGTCAATATTGTCTTTCAGGCGTTACAAATGCAGTTCGCTCAATGGAATCCACATGTACCGGGATTTGGAAAAATTCATATCTACACATGAGAAATATCCTACACCGCGGAGTCTTGCAATTTGATCAAATAAGATGCAACGGATATTTGTCTGCCCCTGTATTATATATTATGTATTATGGAGACATTTTTATACCCTGAACCCATTAAAAAATGGAAAGGGTATAATGGTTTTGCTGAGCGTAACAGACAGAAGGAGACGGAGACAAGCCGAGTTGATTTAGTCTCGTTCGACAGCCTCTGTCTGCCGCGTCCGTCACCGTATGTATGAACGCGTCGATTCAGAACCTGTGCCGGAGACTTTTTGAAATTTTTTTATGGAATTCCAAAATTTAAGCACGAAAGATGTAATCGATTAAAATCGATATCGTTATTTGTTATAAAATTTTGCTTCAATTTGTCTTAAATATTCAAATTTAGTGTTATCTGAGTCTTATACAATTTCGGTTTTTGTTAAATTTTTGACGCCATGCCTTCGCTCACTTATAAATACATAAATATGGATGACATGAGCACGCCCAACAAGTTTGATTGTTCTTCGTCTACAAAAAAAGTTATTAAACATATAATGTCCCACAAATAAACGAATAGCGCATCAGTCGCTGACGCAGCGACTTGCGCTTGTGTGTGTGTGCGTGCTTTCGTATGTGTACATACATATTCATATGTATATAAAAGAAACGGATATACACGTGAATAGGTTTTTCAAAATTGGTATCGATATCTCTCGATTAGAGTTTTACTTTAAAAAAAAATATCGAAGATGAAAATGTAGTCGTATTAGGTTTGCCAGAAAATTCAAAATTTTTGTCGCCCAATGTTTCAATGCAAGTTTTAGAGTTGATGGCGCGCCATTAGCTGCTCTATTAAATCGTGTCGGTGGCTCAAAATATTAAATTTTATTTGTACTAAATGATAAACGAATGTATTGGCGTTTCAATCAAAATTTGCATTTAGAGGCATTGTTATTTATACTTTTTTTGGCATTTTTGCCAGAATTTTTTAGAACATTTTTTACCGTACATTGCGAACTCACTGAAGAATATACGATATTTTCATTGGGAGATGATCAAAAAAAAATGTTCGAATTCGGCATGAATTGCTAGTTTTATAAAAAAAGTTGCCGGAAATTGATTGCCAATAAAAATTGAGGCACAATGTTGCAAATTTATTTAAAAGTTGTGCCAGAATCTTGGCAAATGGTTGCTGGTACTGCTTGTGACAATTCCAATAAACTTTGTGGCGAATATGCTCTCGTCGTTGTTTATGGGACAAGTTTGAGGCAGTTTTCAGACCCATATTTACTGTTGCTAAGCTTCCGATTTTTCAGGTATTATAGTAAGTTTTCGCATCCGCCACATTTGGAACGAAAAATGCGGGAATTGCCGAATTTTCAGTGTTTCAGGTAGCATCGCTTCTTATTATTTTTGCCAAGAGTTGCTAAATTTTAAAACAGCTATTACAATAATATTTTCAAAGTTCTACATCAGCTGAATGAAAAGTAACAAATTTCGCGGGTTGGATGTAGTCTGCTACTTTTTTGAGAAATTTTTCCAACACTATTTTGGCAAAGTGTAGATATCTTTATCGATAGTGATCACTCAAAAAAGTTAATATCTTGTGGCAAGTTGAAAACGCCATTTATAACAAAAAATGCTGAGATATTTACAGATTGCCGATCCCCACAAGTGCACGATAGCATAAATCGTGCCATTTGCAGCAAAACATGTTTCGAATGGGGAAAGTTTTGGATAGGGGGAAAAACAAACGTTGCCGCAGCGAAAAAGTTGAACCGGATTTGTACATGACGTATTAGCAATAAATAAATTAGTAATTTTCATTTCTACAATTTCCTGAACTTATTGAAAATGGGAAATCAGGCGAAGAAAGGCGGCGTAGCGTGGCAGGAGGAGAGACCCATAGTGCAAAAGTATATCAGAGAATGAGATTTGTTTCACCACGTCTGTCTGTCCGTCTGTCCGTAGCAACGCGTCGATCTCAGAACTTCGGCTGCTAGAGACTTCAAATTTTTTTTGTAGGTCTCGTATATGCATATCGAAAGCTTGTTTCGAAATTCGACTATCATTATTACTATCGATTAAAAACCGATATCTTCAGTTAGTTATAAAATTTATTTGGTCTGCTATATCTCGTATTGTGTATTTATGCTATGGGTTTTACGCAATTTCGGTTTTGGATGACAATGCTCAAATTTTACCGATTTGCTTGGCACATACACAGCTATGGATGACATGAAAAAATATGGCCAAATTTGACAAATGTTCGTCTAGAAAAAAGTTATTAAACATTTAATTTCCATGATCAGCTGACTACTGATTTAGTGCTGTGTGTGCGTCTGCATGTGTGTGTGTAGTGTTGCTGTGTAATGCAACATGCTGGCTACAGTAGCCTTATAGTATATTTGAAGGTAGGGTATGAGCGTGGTCTGACTAGAGTTTTCTTACATTTTCAGTTTAATGCTAGTTTTATTTTTCCCTGATATTTATGTTGGTATTACCATTTTTGTTATTGCTGTATTTTTAGTTGCTTTTATTGCCTGATTTTCCTGGTGCTGGACTCTATTCAATCAAATTTAACAAATAAGGCTGCAGTATTTTAAGAGTTGGTTCACCTCTAAAATTAATTCCAAGTATGGTTCTACTACACTGCAGTTTTTTTAATATACTTATTGTACCAGTTTATTTCGGTAGCATTATATGGTAATTTACTTAATAATCTACCATTTTATCTATACAAATTTTTTTCTGTGCTGAGTCACTAATAAAGGAATTAACTCAGGTTGCAAAATTCGGTAAGAAATGGAATGGATTCTCTGTACTCATCGAAATGGTTTAAACGTGGTCTACGCAGAAAGTTAAAAATTATTCAAAATACACTGAAATAGAACGTCCTTTTTTTTGAAGATCACGACAAATCGCTGCAAATTGAAATGCAAAAACTTCTAAACATCGCTTTGCCACATTAAGAGTAGTATACGTTACATATGTTGCACAATGCGATTGAAAAATGTTTTGGCCCATATTTCGTTTTTTTTTTTTTAATGTTGAATTATCAAAACTGCAAAAAAGATGACTCATTTAATTGTTGCAATATTGTCATCAATTTTTTAATTATATTTTTTCATAAAAGTATTGATTCTTTTTTGTATTTCGATGTCAGTTTTCTGCGAGAGAGTTCGACTTGTCCTATGCCGTTTCCGATCGGCATCCTTCTAGATATTGTTTCACTACTACGATATGCGGTGGAAAAGCACCCATTTGTCTTGGCTTTTTGTCGCCACGTGGCTTGCATGGCTTGTGGGCAATTTTTTGATGCTCCATATATTAAAACTTTTCCACGCGCTTTGAATGGCAACTCGAGCGCATAGACATTTATACTGTGACAACAGTGAATGTTTATCAGACACCGTAAAGTAGAATACTACCGATGGGTTACGTACACAATGAAATTTTTGTATTTTAAATTTGAGCATTATCGCACAGTACCATTTTTTTGTTTTTTTAATTATTTAATTTCGGTACTTCATTATTTATCAAAACAAAACTACAATATAACAAAGCAACAGTACAACTTTCAAAGTTCAAGAAGATGTAGAATGTACAATTAGAAATCCTTAATCTCGCTTCTTTTCGTTGTATTTTCAGTTACTTTTTTTCAATTTCGTTTTTCATGGAGAATAAGGAAAAAATACAGTTGAAAAGCAGATTTTAATGGAAATTGCCAAATCGCAAAAGTCTAACAAGAGAACAAACCAAAATATTTGTCTTAAGCCCGGCAAAAGCAATTTCTATATCATTTATAAACAACTTAAAAACACATTTCAATGTTACCTGCATGTAAAATCTTCTGTATAGGCATCTCGATTCACCACACGCTGAAAGACTTCACGCGAATGGAACAAAATAAGCCATCGAAAACTGAAACTGCAGATCAGAAGCAACAGAAGCTAGAGCACAGTGTCACAATACTTTTTTATGAAAATTTAAAAACATTTCATGATAATACCAGCAATGATAATGTAAGCAAAATTAATTTTATAATTGTGTTAAAAATATGAAAATATTTTTAGTTTAATATTAAAGTATAATATCAAACTTTGGTTTTTTTTCAATAAATTTGACTGTTGTATTATCACAAATTTTTAGTTTTATAAATTTTCATTAATGGGGAAATCAGGGGTATAATGTTTTGTTGAAATGTTTTTTTTTTTTTTGCAGAGCCTCTGATCAGAACCGAGTCGAGCTTTGTTCAGTTCCGTCCGTGAACAGCGTCGTTCTCAATTTGGTGGGAGACTTGTCGGCAAATTCTGTGAAAAGCAGCATGAAAAGATCGATGTCTTGTTTTAATGTTATGTCTTGTCGATGTTCGTTATAATTTTATATAATTGGCTCAGTTGAGTTCAAATTTTTCATTAAGTGTTGTGAGTCTGCGTTTTTGTTACGCCTCCTTCACTCAAATTTGGGGTCTCCTTGCAGCACAAATAATTTCAGCTTGGCTACATGTTGTCAGATCATCATAGCAGTAAGAATAGTTGACTGGTGTTGTGTGTGCGCCTATGTATGTGTGTATGTTTTGCTTAAAACGTATAGTACATAGCACCATAGATGTTGCAAAAAATTCAAGTTGCAAATTTTACCGAATTTTTAACATAAAAACATTTTGTCAATATCATATTTCAAGAAAGGACTCCATATTTGAGTATTTCAAAATATATCCGTATTATATTGGTTACTGTTGGTCTCATCACAGGTGAAAAACAGAAAATTTGTCAAAATGCTCAAACAAAAGTACTTTTAAAATATGGTGGCTTAACTCGTGTACATTTGGTGCATAATACAGTTTTGGTATAAATTCCGAGAGCCTAGAAATACTTTCTCAACCAGTCCAAAGTGATTTTCATTTGATGTTGGCCAGTGGTCAACTGGATGATCCAGGATGCCATTCCCCATGACGTTGATGGCGGCTGTCTTCAAACCGTCTTTTATTGTGTAGGTCCTTTCCATCATTTCATCTCCATGTATAAAGCATATGCGTATGACTCCGGTATTGACGTGTTGATCTCTTTTGAGTTTTTGTTTTGAAGTCCACGGAATCACCTTACCAGCATAATTCCATGAAAGTTAACGCCCATTAGTCACAGCCATTGAATCCTGCGGCTTTTCACCGTTTTTTTCAAAATTAGAGCGTCCCCTGAAAATGGTCCATCAACAGCCTCGTCCACTTTTCCACGTGGCTTGAGCGTTATGTTTACCGTTCAGTTTTCCGTAGTTTTGGTACGGAGCTTCGGCAGAAATTTTTGTCTTAAGCTCATTGCTGCCACCAAGTTTTTCCAGCCTCACCAGACTTCGACGACATTACGGGTTTTCGCCCACATCAAATTTGACGTTGAGCCGATCGAGCTTTGTTAGGTCATCTGCATCGGGTTTCCGCGGCCCATATTAAAAACAAAATTAATAGCTGTTTTTTAATATGGGCCGCGGAAAGCATTGCAGTGATGAAGAAAGGAAAGTTATCCGAAAAATGCTAGAAGAAGGCAAAACATTCGCCGAAATAGGTCGTATACTGGGCTGTTCCAACAAAATGATCAGTAACGTCAAGAAATTTGTCCCAAAAGTGGAGTCTCGTGGGCGAAAATCCGTAATGTCGCCGTTGCTCGTCAAGCGTCTGGTGAGAGCAAGAAAGAGCAATTTAAGCCAGCAACAGAGCTTAAGATTTAAAAATTTCTGCATCTGTTGAAACCATACGTACTAGGCTACGGGAAAATAATTTAAATGCTTGTAGTCCAAGAAAAGTGCCACTATTGACGAGTAAACACGTAGCTAAACGCGTGAAGTTTGCCAAGCAACACTCCAAATGGCCAGTGGAAAAGTGGAGGAACGTATTGTGGACAAACAAGAGCAAAATCGTGTTATATGGAGGGACGGGATCTCGTACTTTTGTTCGGAGACCACCAAATAGGGAGTACAGACCAATGTACACGAAAAAAAACGGTGAAGCACGGGGGTTCCAATATTATGATATGGGCGTGCTTTTCGTATTATGCAGTAGGTCCGATTCATTGGACTAAAACGATCATGGATCAGCACGTGTACATTTAGATCCTGCAAAATATGCTACCACATACAGAGGATGAAATGTCATTAGTTTAGGACCTGCAGCAGGACAATAACCCCAAGGACACGAGCAGAAAAGCTAAAAAGTGGTTTACGGACAACGCCATCAACGTCATGGAATGGCATCCACAGTCTCTGGATCTCAATCCAGTTGAGAATTTGTGGACTGATGTTAAAAAGGAAGTTCACACTTGCAACCCAACATCAAATGAAAATCACTTTGGATGGTTGTGAAAGAAAGTTGGGAAAGGATTTCTATTTCTAGATACCAGGATTTAATGGATTCCATGCCAAAGAGCTGTGTGGCCGTAATAGCCAATAAAGGATACTCAACCAAATATTAATACACGAGTTAAATACCATAGTTTTTAATTTAAAGTACTTTTGTTTAACATTTTTAAGTAAATTTTCTGTTTTCGCCATTGTGATGGGATAGTGCTATTTTTTTTTACCGCCTTAATTTTGACCTAACCAATATAATAAGTGAATATATTTTGAAATACTCAAGAAATATGGAGTCCTTTCTTTTTACAAATATATTAATGGATTGATTAGTTGAATAAAATCATTTTATGTTAAAAAAATTCAGTTATTTTCAAAATTTTACAACTTTGAATTTTGCAACATCCTATGGTGCTATTATTTTCACCGCAGCTGTACGTTCATTACAAGCAAAACATACACACACATACATAGGCGCACACACACACAAACGCCAGTCAGCTGTTCTTTGGCTGCTTTGCATGGCAATGTTATGGGAAATTAAATGTTTAATAACTTTTTTTCTAGAGCAACGATTTTAATCAAACTTGATGGGCGTGATCATGTCATCTATATGTGTGTATGTGCCAAAGCACAAGTGTCTAGTATTTGATATACGGGAGTTACAAATTTGAGGTGAAGGAGGCGTGGCATCAAAAATTTAACAAAACACCGTAATTGTGTAAGGCTCACATAACACTTAATGAAAAATTTGAAGACTCTAGCTATAAAGATGAATTATATAAAATTATATAACGGAGCATCGATTTCGTTTTTAATCGATAACATTAAAATTAAGACAGTTATCGATCTTTTCATGCTATACAGGAACCTACATAAAAAATTTAAAGTCTCTAGCTCTTATAGGTTCTGAGAACGACGCGTTCATACATACGGACAGACGGACGGACAGGGCTAAATCGACTCGGTTTGTCTCCCTGATCAAGAATATATATACTTTATGGGGTCTGCCACGCCTCCTTCTCCCTGTTACATACATTTCAACAAAACATTATACCCTGATTTCCCATTTTCAATGGGTTCAGGGTATAAAAACTAAAAATTTGTGATGAAATACAGCGAGTCAAAAATTTATTGGCACACTTTGAAAACCAAAGTTTGATGTGCTTTAGCTTTTCTTCTAATTAAGCTATGGCAAAATAAAAAATATTTTCTTATTTTTAACACAATTATAAAAAAAATTAATTTTTGCTTTACATTATCATTGCTTTACATTACATTATCATGAAATGTTTTAAATTTTCATAAAAAAAAAGTATTGGCACACGCAACGATTTGACCCTTTCCATTGCTCCTAAAACTCATATATTTTGTGTGTCCCCCTTCTGATCATGCTTCCCACGAGTTTTCCAGTTTTCGATGCGCTTATTTTGTTCCATTCAGCGTGCATCTTTTGGGGAGTCTTTCGAAGTAATGTGGTGAGATCGGATCTTGCGCTCTAGAAGGTGCCACACATGCTCAATGAGGTTCAGGTCGAGCGATTGGAATGTGTTTTAAGTTGATTGCAATGGTATATAAAGTACTTTTGCCGAGATAAGACAAATGTTTTGGGTTGTTCTCTTGTTAAAACTGCGATTTGGCAGTTTCCATTTTTAAAATCTGCGCTCTTCAACGCATATTTTTTTCCCTTGGTCTCCATGATACAACGCGAGACGAAAATTGAAAAAAGTATGCTTGCGAATTTCTGAGAAAATTACTAACGAAAAGAAGCTGAAAAAGTTAAAGTTAATTGCGAATTTCCTAATTGTACGTAGAATTCTACGTATGTATGCAGACTTTTGAAAGTTATTTTGTTGCTTTTGTTATATTATGCTTGTTTTTTGTTTTGATAAATGAAATGAAATTATACGTTAAGTTAAATAATTAAAAAACAAATAGAAAATCCGATATCTTGTTTGTACTGTGCGATATTAATGCTCAAATTTAAAATACAAAAATTTCATTGAGTGTACGCAGCGATTATATGTATGTGCAATATTGTCAACAATTATTCTACTTGCTGTGTGTCGCTTTTGTTATACGAAATTTGCCAATTTCTGAGTATAAATGTCCTGTAAAGAGTTAGAGCAGACTCGAGTCTGCCATTCAAAGCGTAATGGGCGTTTTAAATATATGGGCACATCAAAAATTAACCCTATCTGCCAAACCATCTGCTCTATCAGATGGCGACAAAAGCCAAAAAAGACAAATGGTGCTCAAAGCAGCCATTTTCCAATTTTGCACATATCGTATTAGTCAAAAGAAACAATATCTAGAAGGATGCACATCCGGAAACAGTTCATAGGACCACCAATTCATACAACTTGTAAGTCGAACTCTCCTCGCAAGAAGCTATTTATCCGAAAACACAAAAAGAATCAAGTAAAGCATGGCGGTGTATGAATTAAAAATTGATGACGCAATGTGCCATACAGCAATTAAAATGAGTCATCTTTTCTGTTGATTATTTTGTTACACATTTTGAGTTTTGATAATTCAATTAAGACAAGCTCCTTAGCATTAAAAAATATATGAAATATGAACCAAAGGCTTTTATTTTTCAATCATATTTTGTGTTCAGTGTGATGTTTCTTAACTGTATATGCTGTATTAATACTTACTTTCTTAATAATGGCAAAGCGATGTTTAAGTTTTGCATTTTCAATTTGCAGCTTGACAAGATCATCGTGATCTTCAAAGGACGTGTTCTGTTTCAGTGTATTTTGAATAATTTTAGCATGTAACTCTGCCGTCACATGTTCCTTTAGACCGTTTAAATAAAAAAAATTTACATTTCGTTAGTACAGAGAGAATCCATTCCATTTAGTTTCTTACCAGATTTGCAAGCGTATTAACCTGAGTTTCTAATTCAGGAATCATATTGACACTATTAGTGATAAATGGCGCAAGAGAAAATTTCAGCCACAAGGATATAAAATGGTAGATTATTAAAATTAAAAATTTACCATATGTGTGTAAACTCGATAAATGAAATGCTGCCGGGAATAAACTGAATTGAGTACGAAGCAGAATGTATGTAAAACTGCAGTCAATCTAGTAGAACCATAAAAACGGAATTATAATAATTTTAGAGGTGGACAAATATCGATTGCATCCTTAAAGTCTGTGTAAAACGTCAATAATTTCTCCAGCCACTTATGTATGTTTTTGCAGCCCTTATTTGTTAAATTTGATTGGATAAGTCCACTAACCATATAAGTGTTGCCGAAACTTTTTCAGGAAAAGTAGCTAAATCGAGGTGTAAAAGTAGCTAAAAGTAGCTAACTTTCTTAAAAAATAGCTGAAAAAAGTAGCTAAAAAGAAAACATCTACATAACCACATTAAAAATATCAAGTAAAAATAAAACTAACATTAAACAAGTAAGAAAACTCTAGTCGAGACCGCTCGACTAGGGTATACCCTGAACCCTGCGAAGAAACGCTATTCCGTGCATTCTCCGTTTCTTTTATAAAACATATGTATATGTATGTTCATTACAAGCAACACATACACACACACATACATAGGCGAACGCACACACAAACGCCAGTCGGTGCGTCAGCTGATCTTTGGCTGCTGTTTGCATGCCAATGACATGGGAAATTAAATGTTTAATAACTTTTTTTCTAGACGAACGATTTTGATCAAATTTGTTGGCCGTAATCATGTCATCCATATGTATGTATGTGCCAAAGCACAAGTCTCTAGTATTTGATATACGGGAGTTAAAAATTTGAGGCGAAGGGGGCGTGGCATCCAAAATTTAACAAAAACCGAAATTGCGTAAGGCTTACATAACACTAAATGCACAATACGAAGACTATAGCTAGAAAGATGAATTAAATAGAATTTTATAACTAACTGAAGATATCGGTTTTTAATCGATAACAATAAAACGATGATAGTTATCGAATTTCTGAAACAAACTCGATATGCGCGCCCTATACAGGGACCTACAAAAAAAAATTTGAAGTCTCTAGCTATTGTAAGTTCTGAGATCGACGCGTTCATACATACGGACAGACGGACAGACAGACAGACAGACGGACAGGGCTAAATCGACTCGGCTTGTCTCCCTGATCAAGAATATATATACTTTATGGGGTCTGCCACGCCTCCTTCTCCCTGATACATACATACGCCTTTCAACAAAAACATTATACCCTGATTTCCCATTTTCAATGGGTTCAGGGTATAAATACTACAAACAGTGCTAGAAATGAAAATTACTAATTTAATTTATTTAATGTTTCCACACTTTGTACGTCGTAATTTAAGATCTGCCGTCTCCGGTTCAGCACAAAACTTGCGAACGCACAACTGTGACAAATGGTCAACTTGTGAAGTAGCAGTGTGATCAGCAACAAAAATGGTTTTGGGTACTGATTTCATCTCGAAGGAAATTTTGTTTCCCTGTCCAAAACTTTTCCCATTCGAAACATGTTTTGCCGTTGTTGCATGTTTTTGCAAATGACACAGTTTGTCCTTTATCGTGCACTTGCAATAAGTGGGATCTGTGATCACTTTTCTCACCCAGTCTTTGAATTCTGGCTTTGTAAGCCATGCGTCTCGGCATTTTTGATTATAAACTTCTTTTCGGCGTTTTCCTGACGCTTGCACAAAGATATTAACTTTTTGAGTGATCGCTATCGATAAAGATATCGATGCACTACACTTTGCCAAATAGTGTTGGAAAATTTCTCTCAAAAAAAGTAGCGAGACCGACAATTATGCATCCAACTCCGCTATTTGTTTACTTTTCATTCAGCTAATTGTAATTTTTGAAAATAGCTAGATTTGTAGCTAATAGCTGTTTTAAAATTTTGTAGCAATCGGCCTTAAAGTGGCCAAATCTAGCTACAAAGTAGCTGATTCGGCAACACTACATATAACACAGATATAACACGCAGAGCACTGAAATTCAGCGAATTCCCACATGCCGGCGATTTCGCCGTTTCGCACACATGTTCAAATGTGAGTGTGTGCAGTGCACGGGTCTCAACTACTATAAATGTTGGTTTCTACAATTTATCACAAATGCTCATTAATGTGAGCTGCTGTAACGGTAAGTGTGTGTGCATGCTCGTCGCGAAAACATATTCTTCGTATGAGCCTCACACTTCCATACCCGTCCCATAAATAATAAAAATGTCAACATTTTGCATGGGCATGACAAACACTTTTAAAAGTTTGGTAGACTGTCGCAAGCAGTGCTGCCAGCTTGGCCATTTAGTGGCTAGGTCTGGCAACTTTTAAATAAATTTGCAACGTTTATTTTTGAAATGCTATTAGCCACAAATCTATCAATTTTTAATTATTTTTTAATCAATTTCAGCAACTTTTTTTATAAAACTAGCAATTCATGCATTTTTCTTCAGTGTTTTTGCATTTTGTACACTTTTTTGTTATCGTCTCCACAAATTACAATAAAGATATCGGAAGTTGTATTTAACTCAGTGGTTCGCAGTGCTGCCAAAATCTCCTAAGAAAAAATTGCTAGATTTGGGAAAAAAGTGGCTAAAAATTTTTGTAAAAATTGCCAAAAAAAATTGCTAAACCATTAAATGTTGATTTTCAACAATTATGCAAATGTATTTAAGGAGAAATTTTAGTTGGGCGAAGATCCCCTGAGCCCCGTGTCATCTGCGTTTTTTTTAAATACTGCAACGTTTATCATTTAGTGCAAATACAATTTAATATTTTGAGCCACTAACGCCATCCATGTTTTGATTTAATAAAACAGCTAATAATTCGCAAAACATAGCGCCATCTAACTCTAAAACTTGCGGTTGTTAGAAATCTTAAAAATTGCTAGATTTGTGGGGCGACAAAAAATTTACGAATTACTGCAAGCAAATATAATACGACTACGTTTTTCATCTTTTGTCCGATGATGTTGGTTAAAAAGAACAAGTAAAAAACTCTAATCGAGAGTGCTCGATCTGAACCCTGCGAAGAGCCTATTCCGCGTGTATTCTCCGTTTCTTTTATATACATATGGATATGTATGTACATTACAACACACACACACACACAAGCGCAAGTCGCTGCGTCAGCTGTGCTTGGTCTGCTATTCGTTTGTCAATGTTGTGGGACATTATATGTTTAATAACTTTTTTTGTAGACGAACAATCAAACTTGTTGGGCGTGCTCATGTCATCCATATTTATGTATTTGCCAAATTTAATTTGAGGCGAAGGCATGGCGTCCAAAATTTAACAAAAACCGAAATTGTATAAGACTCAGATAACACTAAATTTGAAGACTCTAGCTATAAAGATAAATTAGATAAAATTTTATAACAAAATAACGATATCGATTTTTAATCGATTACATCTTTTCGTGCTATACAGGAACCTACATAAAAATTTCAAGTCTCCAGCTTTTTTAGGTTCTGAGATCGACGCGTTCATACATACTGACAGACGGACTGACGGACGGACAGTCGGACAGGGCTAAATCAACTCGGCTTGTCTCCGTCTCCTTCTGTCTGTTACATACATTTCAACAAAACCATTATACCCTGATTTTCCATTTTTAATGGGTTCAGGGTATAAAAATGTCTCCATAATACATAATATATAATACAGGGGCAGACAAATATCCGTTGCATCTCTTATTTGATCAAATTGCAAGACTCCGCGGTGTGAGATATTTCTCATGTGTAGATATGGCAAGCGGATTTTTCCAAATCCCGGTACATGTGGATTCCATTGAGCGAACTGCATTTGTAACGCCTGAAAGACAATATTGACTATGCCTTTTGGTCTTAAAAATGCACCGTCTGTCTTCCAGCGGGATATAATTGGGAACATTAGCGAATACTTTAGCCATCGTATAAATCGATGATGTTTTGATTATAGCAGAAACCAAAGAAGAAGTATTAGACCGGTGGCAAGTCGCGCTAGAAATGTTAAGTAAAGTTGGATTTTCCTTTAATATAACCAAATGTTCCTTTCTCAGAACTAGTATCAAGAACATTGGTTTTTACACTAGTGACGGAGAAATTAGGCCACAGTTAAGGCAATTTATCGGTTCCGACAATTCGTTCCCAAATTTTCCGAGATATTAAAACCAGAGCTTGCAAATAATAGTTGAGCGTATTTTCTTCACGCTCAAAGTCAGAGCAGGAGCGAAAAACAGGAAATATTCCGCTCTCGCTCTAAACAAGAGCGATTTTGTCTTGTTTGAATCGGTCTTACCATGAGGGGTTTTTTTCTTTGGGATTTTTGCGTCGATCTTTATCCCCGAACATCTGCTCGCGCGCGGGAAATTTTTTGCTCGTGAGCTGAGCCTCAGTAAGTGAGCAAATGACTGAAAAAGTCAATGCAAAAAGGTCTTTTGACACTCTTTCGCAATAATTTGCCTAGTTGAAATAAATATATGCGCTTTTTTATACCCTGAACCCATTGAAAATGGGTAATCAGGGTATAATGTTTTTGTTGGAAGGCGTATGTATGTAACAGGCAGAAGGAGGCGTGGCAGACCCCATAAAGTATATATATTCTTGATCAGGGAGACAAGCCGAGTCGATTTAGCCCTGTCCGTCTGTCTGTCTGTCTGTCCGTCTGTCCGTCTGTCCGTCTGTCCGTATGTATGAACGCGTCGATTTCAGAACTTACAATAGCTAGAGACTTCAAATTTTTTTTGTAGGTCCCTGTATAGGGCGCGCATATCGAGTTTGTTTCAGAAATTCGATAACTGTTATCGTTTTATTGTTATCGATTAAAAACGAAAATCTAAATTAAGCTAAAAAATTCTATCTATTTCATCTTTCTAGCTAGAGTCTTCAAATTTTGCATTTAGTGTTATTTGGGTCTTACGCAATTTCGGTTTTTGTTAAATTTTGGGTGCCACGCCCCCTTCGCCTCCAATTTGTAACTCCCGTATATCAAATACTAGAGACTTGTGCTTTGGCACATACATATATATGGATGACGTGATCACGCCCAACAAGTTTGATCAAAATCGTTACTCTAGAAAAAAAGTTATTAAACATTTAATTTCCCATAGCATTGCCATGCAAACAGCAGCCAAAGAACTGCTGACGCAACGATTTGCGCTTGTGAGTGCTTGCGCCTGTGTATGTGTGTGTGTATGTGTTGTTTGTAATGAACATATATATAAACTTATGTATATTAAAGAAACGGAGATTGTTTGGAATTGCGGTTCTTCGCAGGGTTCAAGGTTTACCCTAGTCGAGCGGTCTCGACTAGAGTTTTCTTACTTGTTATACCCTGAACCCATTGAAAATGGGAAATCAGGGTATAATGTTTTTGTTATAAGGCGTATGTATGTAACAGGCAGAAGGAGGCGTGGCAGACCCCATAAAGTATATATATTCTTGATCAGGATGACAAGCCGAGTTGATATAGCCATGTCCGTCTGTCCGTCCGTCTGTCCGTCTGTCCGTATGTATGAACGCGTCGTTCTCAGAACCTACAATAGCCAGAGACTTCAAATTTTTTATGTAGGTTCCTGTATATCACGAAAAGATCGAGTTTGTTTCAGAAATTCGATAACAGTTATCGTTTTATTGTTATCGATTAAAAACGAAAATCTAAATTAAGCTATAAAATTCTATCTAATTCATTTTTCTAGCTGGAGTCTTCAAATTTTGCATTTAGTGTTATGTAAGCCCTACGCAATTTCGGTTTTTGTTAAATTTTGGATGCCACGCCCCCTTCGCCTCAAATTTGTAACTCCCGTATATCAAATACTAGAGACTTGCGCTTTGGCACATACATACATATGGATAACATGATCACGCCCAACAAGTTTGATCAAAGTCGTTGGTCTAGAAAAAAAGTTATTAAACATTTAATTTCCCATAGCATTGCCATGCAAACAGCAGCCAAAGAACAGCTGACGCAACGACTGGCGCTTGTGTGTGTCTGCGCCTGTGTATGTGTGTGTGTATGTTTTGTTTGTAATGAACATATATATACTTATGTATATTAAAGAAACGGAGATTGCTTGGAATTGCGGTTCTTCGCAGGGTTCAGGGTATACCCTAGTCGAGCTTTCTTACTTGTTCAGAGTTTTCTTACTTGTTTTACAATACTTCTTTTTATTTATTTAATTAATACTAAACTTTTATTACCTATCGTTAAGCTTAATAGCTAATAGTGAATTTTAATTTTCGCCACTTATTGAACTTCTTCGTTCACTCAATATGAGGTGGGGCGCTGAAAATGCGCGCTCCACAGACAATTGGGTTGCCGGTGTTACCAGAACTACCTGTGTAAGCGCTATCATAATAATATCATATAATATCGTTGAACAAATTTAAAATTCTGGAATTTAAGAGCAAGCGACCCTTTGTGAAAATTCTGAGTGTCATAAATTTCCCTGCTTTCTGTCACTGTCTGAACTTCATCCAAATAGGCCGAAAACAGCGAACCCTCTCCAGATAAGCATACGTTAAAAGCATTTGAAGATGATGAGTCAAGGAGTTCTTCTTTTTCATAACTTACAACCGCTGGAACATTTTGTGTTAAATGAACCTTAAATAATAAAGCGATAATAAATTTAACATCTATCCTTGATTTTAGTGTAGACAAATATTAGTTTTTGACGAACACAATTTTAAATGAGTAATTCAAATTTTTCAGAACTAAGAGTACAAACCACAAATAAAACAGGACAAAAATTTTAGTCAAACTACAGTACATATCTTACTTGTATCAATTCCATTAAACGATATGTTACTTTCTTTGGCCAACACTTTTTGATTATGCGGCAGCATACAGTTTACCCGTGGATCCATAGAAATCGCAGCCATTCTTCTTCAATCTCTAACAATTTCTTTTCACTTATTTTTATGTGAGCTAACAGTTTTTTTTTATGAAACTGACTATTCTCACATTTCAATTTGAGTTCCATCCACAGTATGTAAAACTCACTATGCACTAAATTGGTATCTTGAAGCTGTAAAGTTGCCTGATAAGTTTCTGTGAACGCCTCAATGTACGTTTCCATCCAATCCCAATCAACGTCTACAAAAATTTGTGTCTGCGTTGTCAGGAACTCCTTCAGGTCAAACAATTTGGTCACCATTATGTAGGTTGAATTCCCCCGTGTAACAACATCGAGCGATGGAATTTTCTTTTTATACCCTGAACCCATTGAAAATGGGAAATCAGGGTATAATGTTTTTGTTGAAATGTATGTAACAGGCAGTAGGAGGCGTGGCAGACCCCATAAAGTATATATATTCTTGATCAGGATGACAAGCCGAGTCGATTTAGCCCTGTCCGTCTGTCCGTCCGTCTGTCCGTCCGTCTGTCCGTCTGTCCGTATGTATGAACGCGTCGTTCTCAGAACCCATAAGAGCTAGAGGAGGAGGATTGTTGTCGCCAGATTATGTGCGCTGCTCGCATTAATAGTAAAATTATAATAAACCAAATGTTTATATTACCTAACTGAGAAAATGTGTCGATTACAGACCGCTGATCAAAATAACCAGGATCATTTCCCAATTCCGCTGTTAAATGATTGGGTTGAACACTTGGGTGGGAAGTTTTTCTTAACTGTGCTGGATTTGGAAAGTGGATTTCGTCAAATGAAGATGCACCCAGATTCAATTAGGTACACTACTTTTGTAACCCCTGACGGTCAATTCGAGTACGTGCGCATGGCTTTCGGGCTCTGTAATGGGCCTCCAGTATTCGCTAGATTCGTATATTTCGTTCTGAAGGATCTGATCAATCGAGGTCAGTTAGTGACATTCTGATCGCCTCAAAGGATTTTGAGACTCACATAAAGGTCCTGAAGGAGATGGCCTGTGTTTGAAATTGTTTAAGTGCCGGTTCGCCTACCATGAGCTGGAGTAATTGGGATATTTGGCTAATTTTGCCCGGATTACGCCCAAGTCAGCCCACCTTCAGGCGATTCGAGATTTCCCTGTGCCAAAAGATCGCAAGGAACTAGAGCGTTGTTTAGCAACCATATATGACCTGAGGAATGGGGGAACTTCTTGTTGGAGAACTGTAATTGTCCACCGTCCACCATCGGTGGACTAGAGACCGTAGCCTATATTGATGATGTGGATTTAGATTTCCGACTGCAGTTGATTCTGACGTTGTTAAGTTATGTAATAATAGGAAAGATGTGCTGGGGTTTGAGCTGTTAGGTGTCGTGTATCGACGATCGCCCAATGGGGTGCCGCAGCTATATATCCCTGTTCAGTATGATAAGAACAGTACATGAACAAGTAAGAAAACTCTAGTCGAGACCGCTCGACTAGGGAATACCATGAACCCTGCGAAGAACCCTTACTTTTTATACATATGTATCTGTATATACAATACCAGCAAAACACACACACATAAAGGGCCACGCAGTCGCTGCGTCAGCTGC
Source organism: Drosophila paranaensis (assembly GCA_035047545.1). Taxonomy (NCBI): domain Eukaryota; kingdom Metazoa; phylum Arthropoda; class Insecta; order Diptera; family Drosophilidae; genus Drosophila; species Drosophila paranaensis. The sequence continues at coordinate 56,278 of JAWNPL010000099.1, read as the reverse complement.
ATAAGTGTGCCAATGTTATGGGAAATTAAATGTTAAATAACTTTTTTTTCGGACAAACGTTCTTGATCAAACTTTTTGGGCGTATGTATGTATGTGCCAAAACACAAGTCTCTAGTATTTGATATACGGGAGTTAAAAATTTGAGGCGAAGGGGGCGTGGCATCCAAAATTTAACAAAAACCGAAATTGCGTAAGGCTTACATAACACTAAATGCACAATACGAAGACTATAGCTAGAAAGATGAATTAAATAGAATTTTATAACTAACTGAAGATATCGGTTTTTAATCGATAACAATAAAACGATGATAGTTATCGAATTTCTGAAACAAACTCGATATGCGCGCCCTATACAGGGACCTACAAAAAAAATTTGAAGTCTCTAGCTATTGTAAGTTCTGAGATCGACGCGTTCATACATACGGACAGACGGACAGACAGACGGACAGACAGACAGACAGACGGACATGGCTATATCAACTCGGCTTGTCATCCTGATCAAGAATATATATACTTTATGGGGTCTGCCACGCCTCCTTCTGCCTGTTACATACATACGCCTTTCAACAAAAACATTATACCCTGATTTCCCATTTTCAATGGGTTCAGGGTATAACAAGTAAGAAAACTCTAGTCGAGACTAGTGAGGGAATGATCATATTATGTCCATTAATCGATTTGTGCTTCGAATTGTGATTTAATTGTATCGCAAAACGGGGTTCAATTAATTGAAACAATCGATTAATGGCTCGAATATTCGCATCACTAAGAAGCTACTTTTGCGCGATAATTGTGAGAACACTTTTATGTTTATAATGGCACCAACAACTAGTAAAGTGTAGAAATATTTTTCCAAAACGAGTGATGCAGCTGTGCAGTGCCGATTATGTCAAAAACAAAAATTTTTCAAAAACACAACATGCTTCAGCATTTAAAGCTGAAGCATATCAACGAGTTCGCGTCTTTCAAGGTAAGTTTTAAGCTTTACTGCTAATAAACATACCTTTATTCAAATTTGTTTCACACCCAAAGAACATTTTGAGCGTGATTAGAACATGGAAGTGGTTAGCCCAAGTCAACAGTCAAAAGCATATTAAAAGTAGCAACATATTACCGATGCATTTATGAACTTGGAAGTGGCTAGCACAAGCCAATTAAAACCATTCGTGCGCACACGATAAGGCAGCATATGGATATATAGCTGTTACCTGGCCCCCAGCATGCAGATTAATGAATTCACTGAGGTGCTCGATGAGTTAGCTGAGGACGTAAGAGGCCGGAAGGCCATCATAGCTGGCGACTTTAATGTAAGGGCAGCCTACTGGAAATCTTCGCGACGCTGGATGTGGCTCTGCTCAACTCTGGCCACGAGTACACCTTCAGTAGGGCTGGATATGGGTCCATAATCAACATTACCTTCGTAGCTTCATCCCTTTTCAGAGAGCCTGCAACGCTAGCATGCAGCGACGCAAGCAGTTCACGCAACACCAAGCGCCTATGTACTGGTGAAATGAGCAGATAAGCAACTTCCGGAGTATATGCGTACACGCGAGACGAAGATAACAGCGGGTTCGTGGAAGGCCTACGTTCGCTGAAAAGCAGGCGGCTTACCAGGTGTCAAGACGGCAGCTGAAGAAGACCATACGGACTAGCAAACGGGACTACTTCTTAGACCTATGCGACTCCGCCGAAGCTGATTCTTGGGGCAGAGCATACAAAACGGTAGTCAAAAGACTCTACGCTGGCAAACAAATGCAGCCCACGGATCGATTGGAGCTTAAGTCAATCGTGGAAGCGCTACTCCCAGATAGACTGAGCTCCATTCACAGTCGTGACTCTATATCAGCAAGCCAGGATGCGAGCAGCTCTGATGCAGCTCTAGTTACTGATGAGGAAGTTATGGCTGCTGCCAGGAAACTAAGACCCAACTCTGCCCCTGGACCAGACGGGATTCCCAATAAGGCGCTAAAGCTGGCCATTGCTCTGCAACCAAGGGCGTTTACTGAGTTATTTAATTCATGTTTAACTCAAGAAGCGTCCCCTATAAGCTGGAAGATCCAGAACCTGGTATTGCTACCCATGGTCAATTTGTTTCTTGGACACCTTGGGAAAAAAAATCGCAAGCGCTGGCGCCTGTCCCCAAACCAATTTGGGTTCCGGAAAGCCATGTCAACGACGGATGTGTTGAGCAAAGTTGTTGGCCTCGCAACCTCTGCCATACAAGGTATCAGATGGAAGCACGGGTCAAAGCAGCATTGCATCATAGCGACTCTAGATGTAAAGAATGCATTCAACACAGCTGGCTGGGATATGACACTAGATGCCCTGGCACAATATAATATCCCTAAATATCTTAAAGAGATAATAAATTGCTACTTCAGAGGAAGGACATTTATGTACAATACGAGTGAGGGAGTCCAAACTCACATAGTGTCAGCTGGGGTCCCCCAAGGATCAGCACACATTGGGCGCAAATGCCGATTTGGCGGTATAAACTCCAATTTTAAAGATATGGATTTGAAATTTTGGATTTATGTTAATATTATTTTTATAAAATGTTCTTACTTTGGCATTTTGACCACGCCTACACCAACCGCCCACATGTACAATGTAAAACAAATGGGATATACTGATAAATTTTTAAAAGTGCAGTAACTTCTTTTGGTAGAACATGCGCCTTGTTGTTTCTTTGCGAAGAGATGCCCGATAATAAAGGATCATATGAATCCCAAGCTCTTTGAAATACGTCCGTTAAACTATTTTTGCGGCTGTTTTTCCTTGAAATAGTCTATCACGCTTATAATATTTATTAAGCGTTTTCTCCTAAACAGTCAACAGGAAGTACAGAAGATTGCATAATCTCCGCACCGTGAACTAAAATCTTGTGAACAGTGGCGCTCGTTGGATACCACGGATATTTCCTTAAAAACATATTAAGAGTTTCCTCACAAAAATTCTTAAATTTAATTACATCAATTTCAAACTCGCATGAAATATCTACTAAAATTATTTAAAATTCCTCAATAATGTTTCGTCTATATCTAATATTGCGGCCAATAATGGAACATTTGCAAATGCTCTTCGCGCCGTGTTGCCATCATTGGAATTTCCAATCAAAAGTAGCGCTAACGCTGCGTCTCTTTCCCAGCTACATTTCCAGCAAATCGCCACGACGGACATCGAGTCGTTCTAGATTTATTGAAATATTATGGATTTAAGGTGTTAACTTAGTTGAAATAATAATACAATAACACATACTACCACATTAACACTTTACGTAATGCGACGTAATCTTATTAGTTCTGCTCCACGAAACACAACAATTTTGAGGCTAAGTTCAATCATAAACATTCATTAAATCTGCTAAATACAGAACGATACAACAACGAACACAATTTTTTCTATTTTATCTACATTCTACATACGTATGTATACCTTGATTTGTATTTTGCACAGTTAAAACCACAGTTTTACGATATATTTTGTAAATTGAAAATGATCAAACTTTGACACGCGCTTAAGCAATTTTTTGGCACACCCAACTTAGCTGACTGGGCTGCCAAAATGCCAGGAATGCACGAAAAAATTTAAAAAAAAAATCCGTTTTATAATGGTTAGGCATTTCACTAACGGAATTTAGAAAAAAATTAAGAAAATATAACAAAATAATTTTGGGGTTTATGCCGCCAAATCGGCATGTGCGCCTAATGTGCAGTGCTGGGACCTCTCCTATGGAATACTATGTACGACGGCGTATTGCGCCTGGAACTACCAGTAGGTGGCTTTGCTGATGATGTCGCTGCCATAGGAAAGGAGCTGAAAGATACTGAGAATATGTGCAGCGCAAGTATCAGCCACATTCGAGACTGGTTGACAAGAGCCGGACTTGACTTGGCGGCCCACAAAACGGAGGTCGTCCTAGTCAGAAGTCGCAAGAAAGTGGAAACGGCCCATATAAAGATTGACAACACCAGTATTGCGTCAAAGAGGGTGATTAAGTATCTTGGAGTCATGATTGACACAAGGTTGACCTTCCGTGAGCACTTGGAATACGTGCATAAAAAAGCAGCCGATTCGTATAGAGCACTCTCCCGAATTATGCTGAGCACACGGGGACCAAAGCAACAACGACGCCTTTTTTTTATGGGCGTCTTGAGATCCGCCATCCTATACGCAGTGCCAATCTGGGCAAGAGCAATGGCTACTACCAGCTACAGTCGAGGTATTCGTGCCACCTATCAATTGAGCGCAATCCGAGTCAGCTGCTCCTTCCGAACAGCAGTCTCAGATGACGCGGCGCTCGTTATAGCCAGAATGCTTCCACTGGAGGACCTGGTCACCTTCGGCAGTCCCGCAAGCATCGAGCGTGTTTGCAGAAGGGCGGACTGGCCTGAATTGACGGCTGAATTGGCGGCTGCCAATATCTTCAAACTCTGGGGGGTGGATCGCGATAACAAAAAGATAACGCGCGGTTTTAATGTAGCACAATTCACTTTTTATTTCAGTAAGTGATATAAGTAAGAGTAAGTAAGAGTAAAAGATAGATTTATAAAAAGCGAGGAAAAGACCGAAAGTAATGGCGATTTACAGAGAAGTGCCAGTCACAGATTCCAGTGTGCCCGCCTTCTGCCACAATAAAAAGGCTCAGACGTTGGCTCCCCCTGATCACCCTATGGTGTGAACATGCCGCCCCCCTTGCAACAAGCTGCAATTGCCACACTAGGCATACGATAGGATAGGGAACGGCAGCGTTCTGGAGCACCTAGACGCCGCAGGAGCCGGAAATTACCCAACCGAACAGCGTGCTTTGGGCGGCGGCTGTGCCGTGGTGGGCAGGCACACAACCTGGTTGGATGACCTCAGGATAGAGGTCTGCACCCAGAACCATGGATCCGCCAGGACGAGTGTGGAGAACTTCCCTCGCACCGTCTCGGGAACCTCGCGGTTGGGCGTGCGGATGCACAGATTGGGCTCCACCTTGAGCATGAGCGCCTGCCGAAGAGCCGAGTCGCTCTTGGACTCAATTACAGCCGAGCAAGCTTTGTCGTCCCCGACCCGAGTCACAGCCAGTCCGAGGGCAAACGAGCCATTGATTAGGCTCACGGGGCGCAAGCGTTCAACAGCGCTCGGGTCTCGAATTGCTTCGTCCCGTCGCCGATCCGGATCATCGCGGTGGGCATCAGCGTCGTCCTGGATTGGAGGAGCGACGCTAGTGTGGGCGCCTGAGATGCTGTGACTGCCGCCGGGCGATCGGAGGATTCAACCGATCGCTGCCTTGGAGATCTAGGACGGCGGTGATCACGGTGTTGGACTGGCGATCCGCGCCGAGTTCGATCCGCCATGTGGAGAAGTGTGTGGTGGGGTTGACCACACCGACGACATCCCTCCGAGCCCCGGCAAGCCCCGCCGAATGCTCGTGGGCCAAGCAGTTCGAGCAGTAGCGGTTGACGAGCACCACCACATGCGTTTCTCAGCGCTCAGGTTGAGGAACTGCCGGTACTGACGGAGTGCGTGAACTCCGCGGCACACTCGACACCGGTAGGAATCTACCCCGCGGGGGCGAAGTTCATTCAGTCGAGCGATCGAGGACCGAGTCGGAGCCATATTGCTGCGGAAAAGGGTAAGTTGGATTAGTTGGTGTGGAGGGCTCGAAAGAGCGGACACTGGAACGAGGACATGGACACAGCACATAAAGATATCTGGAGGGGGTTAGTGCTTCGTCGGGGCCGACTCAGGCTCACTCTGCAGCACAATGAGCTTCGTGACAGGTCTTCAGATGGTCCCACGACATGGGCTCGGCAGGGATCTCAGGCTCTGAAATGGATATGAGGGAGCCTTCGACCAGGAAGTGCCCGGAGCTCAATGCTAAGAGGTCAGTTGGATCCTCACTCATAGGGGAGATGGGACGAGAGTTGAGGCACGCTTTTATTCGACAGAGCAGAGTGGACAATTCCTCGAACGTGTACTTGATGGTAGTCGTGGCCTAGAATAAAGCCTTAAAGCTCTTGACTCCCGCCTCCCATAAATCGCCTATGTGGGGAGCGCTGGGGGGAATGAAATGCCAAGACAGGATATGCTGAGGAAAAGTCTGCACGACGCATTGTTTGGTGGCAGCTAGAAGGTCTCTTTCTTGCGCCTTGGATGCTCCAACGAAGGTTTTTCCGTTATCGGAATAGATAAGCTGTGGGCATCGCCTTCTGGCCACGAACCGTGAGGAGGGTTCCTTTGCAGACGCGCCTCATTCCTCAGGAATTGAGCTAAAGCGATCTTCCACCTCCCAAAACTTGGTGAGCAGCGCATCAAGTTTCATCTCAGGCCCTCCCGATCGAGCAATGAGTGCTTGATCAGAATGACGAGCCGAGTTGACATAGCCATGTCCGTCTGTCCGTATGTATGAACGCGTCGTTCTCAGAACCTATAAGAGCTAGAGACTTGAAAGAGACTTTTTATGTAGTTTCCTGTATATCACGAAAAGATCGAGTTTGTTTCAGAAATTCGATAACTGTTATCGTTTTATTGTTATCGATTAAAAACGCAAATCTAAATTAAGCTAAAAAATTCTATCTAATTCATCTTTCTAGCTAGAGTCTTCAAATTTTACGTTTAGTGTTATGTAAGCCTTACGCAATTTCGGTTTTTGTTAAATTTGTAACTCCCGCATATCAAATACTAGAGACTTGTGCTTTGGCACATACATACATATGGATGACATGATCACGCCCAACAAGTTTGATTAAAATCGTTGCTCTAGAAAAAAAGTTATTAAACATTAAATTTCCCATAACATTGCCATGCAAAGTAGCCAAAGAACAGCTGAGGCGCCGACTTGCGCTTGTGTGTGTGTGCGCCTGTGCGTGTGTGTGTATGTGTTGCTTGTAATGAACATATATATACTTATGTATATTAAAGAAGCGGAGATTGCTTGGAATTGCGGTTCTTCGCAGGGTTCAGGGTATACCCTAGTCGAGCGGTCTCAACTAGAGTTTTCTTACTTGTTTTGTTTTATCTTAAGTTATCCTTATGAACCTCCCTCCCTTTTATAACAACCGTTGTCCCCAAATCGGCTTCTACAATGATTTCTTCAAATAAGGGAGTTAACTTGTTGCCAAGTCTCTTATTTAATTTCATGAGTACTCTTTCGCCTACTTGGAAAGTTCTATTTCTTCTGTCAGCATTCTGTCTTTGTAACAGCAGATCTTGCGCTCTGAATATTCTATCTTTTATTTTTGCGTCGAATTCGGGTGGGAAGCATTTAGCTGTTTTTCTAATTTTAAGCATCTGGCAATTTCTGCAAGAGTGCTATGAAATCTTTCTACCTGTCCGTTTGAAGTACTGTGTAGTGGTGGAGAATTTACAATTTCAACATTAAAACGGTTTTTAAACAAGTAAGAAAACTCTAGTCGAGACCGCTCGACAAGGGTATACCCTAAATCCTATGAAGAACCGTTATTCCAAGCATTCTTTGTTTCTTTTATATACACATGCATATGTACGTTCATTACAAGCCAAACATACACACACACGCACACGCGCACACACATACAAACGCCAGTCGGTGCGTCAGCTGTTCTTTGGCTGCTTTGCATGGCAATGCTATGGGAAATTAAATGTTCAATAACTTTTTTTCTAGAAAACCGATTTTGATCAAACTTGCTGGGCGTGATCATGTCATCCATATGTATATATGTGCCAAAGCACAAGTCTGTAGTATTTGAAATACGGGACTTAAAAATTTGAGGCGAAGGGGGCGTGGCATCCAAAATTTAACAAAAACCGAAATTGTGTAATGCTCATATAACACTAAATGCAAAATTTGAAGACTCTAGCTATAAAGATGAATTATATAGAAATATGTAACGGAGCATCGATTTCGTTTTTAATCGATAACATTAAAATTAAGACAGTTATCGATTTTTTTTAACAAACTCGATCTTTTCGTGCTATACAGGAACCTACATAAAAAATTTCAGTCTCTAGCTCTTATAGGTTCTGAGAACGACGCGTTCATACATACGGACAGACAGACGGACAGACGGACGGACGGACAGACGGACAGGGCTAAATCGACTCGGCTACTCTCACTGATCAAGAATATATATACTTTATGGGGTCTGCCACGCCTCCTTCTCCCTGTTACATACATTTCAACAAAAATATTATACCCTGATTTTCCCATTTTCAATGGGTTCAGGGTATAAAAAAAAAAACTTTATTGTTCCTGAGTTCAAAGACGGTTCATTATCACAATAAATAGTTTTAGTACTTGAGTAAAAGTTCATAAGCTGTAAGATTGAGGGTTCAATATCTGTTATTGTTCTAGAAGCTATGGGTTGTACGATGGAGAATTTTGAAGACTTATCGATACAGGTTAGAAAATATTTTTTATCTGTAGAAAAAATGTCAATGTGAAGAATTTCTCCCACTTGGTTTGGGACTGGCGTTTCACCGATGTATTGCTTTTGGGGGTGTCTGTCGTATTTTCATTTATTACAAGTCTTACAATTTGCAACTATTTCGTTTGTCAAACGCGTCATTTTTGGAAAAAAAATAGTCTTGGAGAATTTGTTTTGTATTTTCCTGTGCTGCTCTAATATATGTCTCGTTTTCTGTCCGAACATTAATATAATTATTTCAGAAGCTGTTATGCTTTATTCAATAATTATTTGGTTCCTGAAACAATTGATCGGTTTTTCAGTAGACTCGATAGTGTATGTCAATGAAAGTTCACTATGCATAGTGGCTAAGTCTGATGGGGCTTCTTCTTCTAAAGCGTAAAGGTTTTGTCTCGTAGTGAATTTGAGCGTTGTGCTCATCGATGAATGATTTCCATCTTTTCGCATTTGTATTTTTGTCTGAGACTGCAAATGTAAGTGGCTGGTGGTCAGTGTAAATATTTAAATTTTGTTCACCGTATAGATAATTTCTTAGGGATTTTAAAGCCCACACTATCGCAAGTAGCTCACGTTTGTGGCGAAATTTAGCTCATTGTCTCTTAAAGTACGGGAAATCATGGTTATCGGCTTTTTATTTTGTGATAAAACAGCGCATAAACCAGAGGACGAGGCGTCTGTCGTCAAGTCAAATGGTTTCTGATAGTCAGGGTAAAGGAGCATTACATTTTCAGAAGCTAATATATTCTTTAGTTTCTCAAAGACCAACTTTTGTTTTTCGTTGAGGCTCACAGGGATTCTTTTTGACTCTCCGGCGGTTACTTTGCCGTTGTCACCCTTTAGTATGTCTGTTAATGGTTTGGCTATAGATGCATAGTCTTTAATAAAACATCTGTAATAGCTTGCTAAACCAAGGAATGACCTGAGGTGGAACAGGGTAGTTGGATGTTCAAATTTGCCAATTGCTTCTACCTTGTTGGGATTTGTTGTAATGCAGCCACGAGATTCTACGAATCCAAGATATTCAACTTTTTCTTTGAAAAAATGAGGTTTTTCTCGCCATACTCTCATATTAGCATTATATAGTTTTTCTAATACCCAGGCAATGTGATGAACATAGTTTTCCATATCCTCAGAGAATATGATTACATCATCTACGTATACATAGCATGACTTACCAATCTGTTCCCTAAGAACGTCATCAATTGCTCGCTGGAATATTCCAGGGGCATTTTTTAGACCAAATGGAAGTCTGCAGAATTCGTACTTTCCGTTTCCTATTGAGAATGCGGTTTTTTCTCTGTCTCTTTCTGCAATCCCGATTTCAAGTCTAGTGTTGTAAAATACTTGGCTTTCCCTAGATTTGAGAGGATAGTTACTATATTGGGTATGGGATATTTAGTTTCAATGACAAGACGTTTTTTCTGTTTCCCTGCTTATCTACTCCTTTTTTATCGACTACCCACACCGGATTGTTATACGGGGATCTGGAGGGTCTGATAATATTATCCCTTAACATGTCGTTCGTTTCATTGTTAACAAACTCAGTTACTCCCAATGGGTAGTGATAAAGATTTGAGTAGATTGGATATTCGTCTTCTGTTCGAATCGTGGCAATGATGTTTGTATTGTATGGAAGGGCTTCGTCAGGATCGGCAAAAACGCCTATTTTTTCTCTCAACATTTTTTTGAATTTTTTTTCAATTTCTTGAGGAACTTCTATGTTTTCAATTTCTGTGAAGTTAACATTGGGACACTTTCTAAATTGGATTATTTCAGAGCCGGATTTAGTATTTAGAGTTTTATTTTTTAAGTCCAAAGTGGCATTTACTTTATTAAGAAGATCAAGACCTATTCTACCGTCGAAGCCGGTTAGGTTTGGGAGTAGGAAAAATGTGGTTTCAGTATTGAAAAGATACATACGACATTTGTCTTTAAATGGGGTAAAGCCATGAAGTGACTTAACCTGAAATGTGTCTTTAACTTTCATTACGCCTTTCAATTCTGGAATAGGTTTAATGTATTTCTATGAAGCGCTTGTATCGATGAGAAGCTTTATTGTCCTACCTGCTATCGTTCGCCCTACAAACGGTAACAGGGAACTATGTCTAATAAATGTAGCTCTGCATTTCCCTGATATTCTTGTTCTGCGATTTCATGCTTTTCCTCTTGTGAGATGTGGTTTACTCTCTGCTGTTTTGGGCTTGTGCACCTGGCTGTTCCACTATTTGCTCTTTTCGCAACCTAATTTTGAGACGGTACAAAAGCTTGATTTGACTGGGTCGGTTGTCTGAATCGCGAGGAAGTATCGACTTCCATTGGCTGAGGCGGTTCTTGTTGAGGGCTTTGGTTATTGAATTGTGGTTTTTGTTTATAAAATGGAGTTTTTGCCTGATTTCGGTAGTTACTTTCTATAATAGGTTGTTTCTGCTGTCTCTGTTCGTAGTGTTGAGCTTTTTCTTCACTATTTCGTGCGAAACTACTAGCAAACTGAAATCGTTTGTGATTAGACTCAACTTACTGTGCTAGAGCCAAAGCTGATGGCAAATCTTTGGGTCTTGCTGAGAAGAGAATATCACTAAGAAACTTCTTTGTGCCTGAGATAAACACTCTCAGTGCATCTGCTCTGTACTTTTCATTAAGAGAAGGAGCTAAGGTAGAATCATATGTCATAATTGTTTTATTTATAAGCAGTGTCAATTTCTTTTCTATTTCCTCATAGTGCTGTAATATTGTAGAGGTTCCCTGTCGTAGAACGGACAACTCTTGTTCTTTTATATAAATATGACGATTGTCAGCGTACGCAAAATCGAGTCTGTTTACGATGGCTTTGAAATTTAGTGGTGTATCATAAGATAACAGTACCATATCAGCAGGGCCTTTTATTTTGTTCCTAATTATGCCCAGTGCCTGATAGTGCTTTGAGCTTCCTGCATAGTTTTCGAAGATTATGTATGCAGTGTGTGCGGCTTTCCACCATGAGACATAATTCTCGAGCTTTCCCTCAAAATCCGGGACTGATTTCACTATATCTAGCGTTTCGTCGCATCGGACACCTGGAATTATTTCCGCATCTTTAAACACTTCCACCTCGGGTACGGACACTGATAAGCTTCTAAACTCGCTTCTAATTTCGTCCACTTTTTGTTCGAATATCTGTGCTTGCATTTGTAGTGCAGAGTTTACTGCATACTCAAGCAGCGCTTTTAAATTTACTTCACTCACTGCCATTTTCTTTTATTATGTTATCTGACACTAATTTATTCTTTACGTCTTTTATTAGTTCCTCTAACTCTGAGTTTAACTCTTATACTTCACCTTTACTTATAAGATTTGTTTTTTGTTCTTTTTATTACTTTAAATTTTGTGTCGAAAAAAGTATTTTCTTTTCTTTTTTCTTTTAGTTCTTTCTTTATTTATTTGTTTGTTTTATTTATTTCAAATAAGCACTCCACTTACATGGTTGTTTTAATTGAAAAATTTGTTGCTGATTGATTGAAGAATTTGCTGCTGGTTGGTTAAAGAATTTGCTGCTAATGATTGGCTGAAGAATTTGCTAATGATTGTAATGTCTCTTTCTTTAACTTTTCACTTTGTTAGTTTGTATAGTGCTGTGTTTCACTTGTTTGATGCACTTATTATACCCTGAACCCATTGAAAATGGGAATTCAGAGTATAATGTTTTTGTTGGAAGGCGTATGTATGTAACAGGCAGAAGGAGGCGTGGCAGACCCCATAAAGTATATATATTCTTGATCAGGATGACAAGCCGAGTTGATATAGCCATGTAGGTCCCTGTATAGCACGAAAATATCGAGTTTGTTAAAAAAATCGATAACTGTCTTAATTTTAATGTTATCGATTAAAAACGAAATCGATGCTCAGTTGTATCACTAACCACATAACTCATAGATATAACACGCAGAGCACTGAAATTCAGCGAATTCCCAAAGTGACAAGGCAGCCCCATGGCGAATTCACTGAATTCGCTTTACTTTTTGCTGCGAGCAGCCGGTACTCTGTGACAAGAAAACCAGTGCTCTGCGAGCTCTCGTTCGGTAATGGTCCATTTCTATATGAAGCCCTTCTATGCAACCATGTATGCTTATTTTCTGATCTCTTCTCTCTCATATATTTTTATTATCTGCTCTCTAATATATATATGTAAGAACTCACCAGCAGCAGCACACCAAAATTGAAATTTGCTCGCTGAGGCTTAATTTCTTCTCTTGCGACAGTATAGTATACCAAACTTTTGAAAGTGTTTGTCATGCCCATGCAAAATGTTGACATTTTTATTATTATTTATGAGAAGGGTATGGATGTGTGAGGCTCATACGAAGAATATGTTCACGCGACGAGCATGCACACACACTATCAGTACTTACCGTTACAGCAGCTCACATTTATGAGCATTTGTGTGCCTCCATGCGAAACTTTAACTGCAAGTGGAAATTGTAGAATCCCAATGCGTGTGTGTGTGCCTTAGAATTTTGTGAACGACACTGAGATTTCTTCGAACTTGTGAACTTACAAATCCACTTCACACATACATATATGTATATACATACATACTTACATCTAGAAATTAATGTGAGTGTATATATTTACATACATATATATTTTAATGGTATAATTACTTAAATAACATAGGCCCATAGCATTATCAAATCGAAAAAATCATCGTAGAGCACTAACTAATAAGTGTACATAATTCTTTCAAATATACCTGTCATTAGGTTATAAAAGACTACTGTGGGTTTGGTGATTCATATCTATTCGCAGGTGTCATAATGCACCGAACTGTACCCTTCATTACCAAAATGATTACTGTAGGTCATAAATGCGCATTTGACAGTCACTCTACAATTCAAACCACACAAAATTAACAAGCTACTGGAATCGCAAGATATTCGACAATTCTGATCAGACGCATACATGTACAAATGTGTGTGTGTGTGCAGTCTACGGGTCTCACTACTTCAAATGTTGGTTTCTACAATTTATCACAAATGCTCATACATGTGAGCTGCTGTAACGGTAAGTACTGATAGTGTGTGTGCATGCTCGTCGCGAAAACATATTCTTCGTATGAGCCTCACACATCCATACCCTTCTCATAAATAATAATAAAAATGTCAACATTTTGCATGGGCATGACAAACACTTTCAAAAGTTTGGTATACTCTACTGTCGCAAGAGACGAAATGAAGCCTCAGCCAGCAAATTTCAATTTTGGTGTGCTGCTGCTGGTGAGTTCTTACATATATATATTCGAGAGAGAGAGAGCAGATAATAAAAATATATGAGACAGAAGAGATCAGAAAATAAGCATACATGGTTGCATAGAAGGGCTTCATATAGAAATGGACCATTACCGAACGAGCGCTCGCAGAGCACTGGTTTTCTTGTCACAGAGTACCGGCTGCTCGCAGCAAAAAGTAAAGCGAATTCAGTGAATTCGCCATGGGGCTGCCTTGTCACTTTGGGAATTCGCTGAATTTCAGTGCTCTGCGTGTTATATCTATGAGTTATGTGGTTAGTGATAATACTATATAATTCATCTTTATAGCTAGAGTCTTCAAATTTTGCATTTAGTGCTATGAAAGTCTTACGCAATTTCGGATTTTGTTAAATTTTGGATGCCACGTCACCTTCGCCTCAAATTTGTAACTCCCGTATATCAAATACTAGAGACTTGTGCTTTGGCACATACATACATATGAATGACATGATCACGCCCAACAAGTTTGATCAAAATCGTTTGTCTAGAAAATGCGAAGAACCGCTATTCCAAGCATTCTTTGTTTCTTTTATGTACACATGCATATGTACGTTCATTGCAAGCAAAACATACACACACACACACGTACACACAAGCGCCAGTCGGTGCGTCAGCTGTTCTTTGGCTGCTATATGCATGGCAATGCTACAGGAAATTAAATGTTTAATAACTTTTTTTCTAGGGTAACGATTTTAATCAAACTTGCTGGGCGTGATCATGTCTCCATATGTATGTATGTGCCAAAGCACAAGTCTCTAGTATTTGATATGCGGGAGTTATAAATTTGAGGTGAAGGGGGCGTGGCACCCAAAATTTAACAAAAACAGAAATTGTGTAAGGCTCAAATAACACTAAATGCAAAATTTGAAGACTTTATTTATTTTATACCTAAATGAAGATATCGGTTTTTAATCGATAACATTAAAACGATAATAGTTATTGATTATTTGAAACAAACTCGATCGAATTGTGATACAAACGAACTTCCAAAAAAAATTTGAAGTCTCTAGCTCTTATATCTTCTGAGATCGACGCGTTCAAACATACGGACAGACGGACAGACGGACAGACAGACAGACGGACAGGGCTAAATCGACTCGGCTTCTCTCACTGATCAAGAATATATATACTTTATGGCGTCTGTCACGCCTCCATTATACCCTTTTTTCCCATTTTCAATGGGTTCAGGGTATAAACAAAATTATATTTAGTTCCATATACCAACAATCTGGACACAGTTGTTTTCTTTTTGGACTACACAGGTCGCAACAAAGAATAAAAAATTTATCATATAACTAATCCGTATACAGTCCACTACCTGTCGTTGCGTTTTCATTTTTTTTCCACCGGTTTGGTCCGATAATAACCTTTCTCCCACATCGCTCACTCTATAATGTCCACTGAACCATTCAAGGCTGATAAGAAGTCCGCTAGCCTTACGGTTCCAAGTCCCACAGACACTTCGTCCGAAACTCCGTCGAAGCCTCGTCCAGCGCTAACCAAGCGCACCCCCATTCGTACCTCTACAGCGACCTCTCGTAGCCACAGCGGGTCTCCTTGCAAGAGCATCTCTCCGACTCCGACGGTCGTCGTGACTGAGCCGGGGTTTCCCATACTCACACGGTCCACTTCTCAACAGCTCAGAGAACGTTCAAATATGTCACTTTCCGATTTTATTGCGACATGCGATGCCTTGACGATGTTCGAGGCTCGCGAAAGTGAGGCTCTAAGTGACGAGAGTCCCCTAAATTCTATAAAAATGCACTTAGAGCAGCTGAAGTCGCTTTGGGCGAATGTGGAATCGGAATATACCCGCTGTCACAGGGCGTTCACTGCCCAAAACCTTGAAGACAGTCAGATGATGTTAAGCACTATCAAGGCCAAGCACGAATACTGCTATATGATATACATGCGATGCAACACTCTTTTCGGGGAACATCATCGAGCAGATATCGGCTCAGATGGTTCCCACTCCAGCTAGACCTCCGACTTCCCAAGGCCATCGACTGCCTCCAAGTGAGGTCGAGATTTTCGAAGGCGACAGCCTTGCGTAGCCAACATTCCGCGATTCGTTCTCTGCGATATACATTCGCAATCCGTGTCTGGCAGGAGTTGGGAAACTCTACCACCTTAACTCTAAAGCCCGCGGCGAAGCAGAACTATCGTCTCAAAGTCCCCATTAACGAATGAGGGCTTCCAGTCCGCATGGGACAATCTCACTGCGCGGTACGAGAATGATCGACTGTTGATCATGACGCAAGCCAAACAACTGCTCCTAATTCCCATGGTTGCGCAGGAATCAGGCAAGTCCTTGCGCGAGTTGCAGACGGCTTGGGATTGGGGTATTCTTCTTATAGCAATCTGTACGAGCAAGCCACCCAAATCAACTATCTTGTTGTGGAAGCAATCCGTCCCGAATAAGACTGCAGTTTCATCCTGGAATGACCTGAACCGTTTCCTGACGAATCGCTATCGCGTGATTGAGGCAACTGAGGATCATAAGTCGATTCCAGGTGTTCAGGTCGTACCGTCTGTGTCCCGAAAGCCCGCCGCCACCGTGAGAGTCCAGGCATATCCAACGAAGACTCACGTTAAAATGGCATCCTGTAGGCTTTGTAACGAAGAGAATCATCCAATCCGTGTCTGCCCCACTTTTCTTGATATGTTCGTCACAAAGAGAGCCGAGAGCCAAGGCTTCAGAGTTTGTGCTTGAACTGCTTCGCTTGGGGTCATCAAACGAGGGACTGCTCCAGTGCGCATAATTGCCATATCTGCCATCACACTCTGTTGCACTCCGGCAACGAGTCCGCCTTGAATTCAATTTCGCAGCCATCCAACTCGCACGAACGTCCATCGACGTCTAACTCACCCTCGAATGCGCAAAGCTACTTTGCGGCCACTCGAGGTCGGGGTCTGCTAGGCACCGCGATCGTATCGCTCAACCATCGCGGTGAAGAATTTCATGTCCGAGCATTGATCGATTCCGGAGCCGACTCAACCTTCCTGTCCGAGAGGGTTTTCAATTTGCTCCAACCTCCGTTCTGTCACACCAACGCAGCAGTTTCTGGCATGGGACAGTGTAAAAAAGGAGTGTCTTTTGAAACTGTCCGCCCCTGGTAACAGTAAAATTCAGGTGGAAGCTCTGGCCTTAATCGTCCCCAAGCTGACAGAGGCGATCCCAGCGTGTCCTTTCCCAGACAAGGTGCAATACCTGTGCTTAGATCGTCCACTGGTTGACCCGCACTACAATAGGCCAGCTCCAATTGAGATGATGATTGGGGTGGATATCTTCCCGCATATTCTTGGGGAACGGATCAAAAGGACATTGGTGGCGAGTTCGTCGGTCTAGAGACCATTTTTGGTTGGGTGTTGTGCGGGCCAATACTAGCCGATTCACCAAGGCCACGCCAAGCACTCATTGCTCAATCGAAGGGGCCTGAGATGAAACTTGATGCGCTGCTCACCAAGTTTTGGGAGGTAGAATATCTTCCGGCAAAGCCGAAAAAAGGAGCAGAAGTGCTTTGTGAAGAAGGAAAACGACCAGAAGGAGGAAAGATGCTCGATACGTAGTTTCTCTACCATTCAAAGATCCGAATAGTGTAGACTTCTCTCACTCCAGACCTATCGCTTTAGCTCAATTCCTGAGGAATGAGGCGCGTCTGCAAAGGAACCCGCCTTTAAAAGCCCGTTATGACGCTGTGTTTTAGGAATACGTCGATTTGGGCCATATGATTCGGGTAACTCCACCCACGGACGGAAATCATTTCTACCTCCCGCATCACGCTGTCTTCAAACCTTACAGCACTACCACCAAAGTCCGAGTCGTCTTTAACTCGTCTAGTGCTTCCACTAAAGGAGTCAGCTAAAATGATGTCTTGCATACCGGCCCCACTCTTCAAGCCGACCTCACACTGCAGATACTCAAATTGTGCTTCTTCCAATTCGTCTTTAACGCTGACATTACGCAGATGTATCGACAGATTCTTGTTAACCCCAAGCACACCCCGTTCCAGCGTATTCTCTACCGAGATCGTAGCGGAAATCTGCAGGACTACGAGATTCAAACGGTCACTTTCGGCGTCAATTGCGCACCCTTTCTAGCCATCAGAGTCCTGCTACAGCTAGCACATGACGTGCAACTCTTGCATCCAAAGGCAAGTGAGATCCTTTGTCACTACATGTACGTAGACGATGTCCTCGCCGGGGCCCACAATAAAGAGGACGTCCACGACGCTATCCAGGAGCTCAACGCTGCGCTACTCTCGGCTGGATTCCCGCTGAGGAAATGGACCTCTAATAAAAAGGAGATACTCTATGCTCTTCCAAGAGACCATTTGCTGCATGAGGACTTCCTCGAGCTAGAAGACGCTAGTACTGCCATGACATTGGGCATCCGCTGGCAAACCACGAGAGACTGCTTCTTCTTCTCCATTACCGACCCACAACCAAAGAATCCGGTCTCCAAGAAAGAGGTCCTGTCCCACATAGCGAAGCTCTTCGATCCAGCAGAGTGCCTGGCTCCCTTCGTGATTCGAGCTAAGGTGTTCATGCAGCAAATCTGGCTAACGGAACTTGGATGGGACGTCGCCCCGTCCCTATTACTTCAGTGGCATGAGTTCCTACAGGATTATCCGGGTCTCATCCGGCTACCCATCCCCAGATGGTTAGAGATCCGACCTGACCTAAAATGGGACCTACATGGCTTTTGCGATGCTTCTCAGCAAGCCTACGGAGTATCTCTCTACGCGCGGGTCCAGCATCAGGACCATGTGAGTGCGGCGCGATGTTGTTAGCCGACTTGTATGCGACAGTGATTCCGGAGCTCCCAGTACAGCCGACATCTTCCCAATTCTGGACTGATTCCACCATCGTGTTGGCCTGGCTTAATAAGCCTCCATGCAGCTGGGCTACGTTCGTGGCAAACCGCGTGTCCAGTATCTCCCAGAGTACCAGCTGTCACAGTTGGTCTCATGTTCGGTCCGAGGGCAATCCAGCGGATCTCGCGAGTCGAGGCGTCTCTGCTGATGACTTGGCGGTCAGTACGCTATGGTGGCATGGACCGGACACGCAACTGGAGCAGCGGGTCCACTGTCACACCGTCACATCCACGCCTGAAGGCGACTTCAGCGGGCGGTTTTCAGACTACGGGCAAGCCTTAAGGGTCAAATCATACATCCGGCGGCTCGTCACCCCAAAGGCTGCGAGGCCTTCCACGGTGCAACTCAAAAAGGACGAGTTGCTTTCCTTAGAACAGGTCTTGTACGGCTCGCTCAGAAGCAGAAGTACGCTGCTGAAATCCGAGCACTCTCCGAAAAACGGACTATTCCGCCTTCAAGCTCCTTGTTAAACTTAAACCCCTATCTCGATCAATACGGTATCCTTCGCTCATGCGACTATGAGCGGCAGAGTCCCTGAGCTGCGACGAACGTCACCCTATCCTGCTCCCATGCGATGCCCATTTCTCGCGTTTCATGGTCCAATTCGCACATCGCATCACACTGCATGGTGGCAGCCAGCGCTATTTGTGTACTTAATCAAAGCCTATTTGGAAGGATGACTTGCGTCATTTTCCGGCGCCGTCAACATACGCAAATGATGGGAGACCTTCCTCGAGAGCGAATCACATTTTCCAGGCCCTTTTCGCAAACTATACCGGGCGAGCTTGTCTCATCACCAAGGGGTACGTCTGCCTCTTCGTGTGTTTCAGCACCAGGGCGATTCACTTGGAGACGACATCCGATCTCACTACGGAAAAGTTTCTGGCGGCTTTCTCACGGTTTGTGGCCAGAAGACGATGCCCACAGCGCATCTATTCCGATAACGGAAAAACCTTCGTTGGAGCATCCAAGGCGCTAGAAAGAGACTTTCTAGCTGCCACCAAGCAATGCCTCGTGCAGACTTTTCCTCAGCACATCCTGTCTTGGCATTTCATCCCCCCAGCGCTACCCACATGGACGGGTTATGGGAGGCGGGAGTCAAGAGCTTTAAGGCCTTATTCTACAAGGCCACGTCTACCATCAAGTACACGTTCGAGGAATTGTCCACTCTGCACTGTCGAATAGAAGCGTGCCTCAACTCTCGTCCCATCTCCCCTATGAATGAGGATCCAACGGACCTCTAAGCATTAAGCCCCGGGCACTTCCTGGTCGGAGGCCCCCTCGCATCTATTGCAGAGCCTGAAATCCATGCCGAGCCCATGTCCTTGATCAACCGGTGGCAGCGTTTGAAGGCAATCCATCACAGCTTTTGCCGCCACTGGAAGGACGAATACTTGAAAGAGCTCCACAAGCGGAATAAATGGAAAACGCCAACTCGCTGCCTTTAAATGGGTGACCTGGTCATCATTTCAGAGGACAGCCTGAGTCGGCACCGACGAAGCACTAACCCGCTGCGGATATCTTTATGTGCTGTCTCCATGTCCTCGTTCCAGTGTCCGCTCTTTCGAGCCCCCCACACCAACTAATCCATTTCTGCTTACTGTCTGATTCCAGCCAACCACCCTTTTCCGCAGCAATATGGCTCCGACTCGTTCCTCGATCGCTCGACCGAATAAACTCCGCCCCCGTGGGGTAGATTCTTACCGGTGTCGAGTGTGCCGCGGAGTTCACGCACTCCGTCAGTACCGGCGGTTCCTCAACCTGAGCGCTGAGAAACCCCTGAGAGTGGTGCTCGTCAACCGCTACTGCTCGAACTGCTTGGCCCACGAGAATTCTGACGGAGCTTGCCGGAGCTCGGGGGGATGTCGTCGGTGTGTTCAACCCCACCA
The DNA here is from genome assembly GCA_035047545.1 of Drosophila paranaensis. Classification (NCBI taxonomy): domain Eukaryota; kingdom Metazoa; phylum Arthropoda; class Insecta; order Diptera; family Drosophilidae; genus Drosophila; species Drosophila paranaensis. The sequence continues at coordinate 35,838 of JAWNPL010000099.1, read as the reverse complement.
CATACTTCTCCACATGGCTGATCGACCTGCTCGACGTGGATCGCCAGTCCCACACTGTGATCACCACCGTCATAGATCTCCTAGGCGGCGATCGGTTGAATCCTCCGATCGCCCGGCGGCAGTCACAGCATTTCAGGCGCCCACACTAGCGTCACTCCTCCAATCCAGGACGACGAAGCTGATGCCCACCGCGATGATCCGGATCGGTGACGGGACGAAGCAATTCGAGACCCGAGCGCTGTTGAACGCTTGCGCCCCCGTGAGCCTAATCAATGGCTCGTTTGCCCTCGGACTGGCTGTGACTCGGGTCGGGGACGACAAAGCCTGCTCGGCTGTAATTGAGTCCAAGAGCGACTCGGCTCTTCGGCAGGCGCTCATGCTCAAGGTGGAGCCCAATCTGTGCATCCGCACGCCCAACCGCGAGGTTCCCGAGACGGTGCGAGGGAAGTTCTCCACACTCGTCCTGGCGGATCTGACCTTCTACCGGCCTGGGTCTATCTGCGTGGTTCTGGGTGCAGACCTCTATCGTGAGGTCATCCAACCAGGTTGTGTGCCTGCCCACCACGGCACAGCCGCCGCCCAAAGCACGCTGTTCGGTTGGGTAATTTCCGGCTCCTGCGGCGTCTAGGTGCTCCAGAACGCTGCCGTTCCCTATCCTATCGTGTGCCTAGTGTGGCAATTACAGCTTGTTGCAAGGGGGGCGGCATGTTCACACCACAGGGTGATCAGGGGGAGCCAACGGATGTGCCTTTTTTATTGTGGCAGAAGGCGGGCACACTGGAATGTGTGACTGGCACTTCTATGCAAATCGCCATTAATATACATACATTTTTTTGTTCTTCAACCTGCTTCTAACGCAACTAAAGGTTGCGCCTCCCTTCAATAAAGTTATTTTTGAATCACCATTAAAATCGCGGGTTGTCTTTGTTATCGCGATCCATATCGCATATCTCTACCTTTCATATATAGCGGACGGCTCTAAAAAAAAACCAAGGTCTTCATTGGCCTTGCATTTGCTTTTTTCCCCAAAATCTTAGTTTGTGCTCTTCGCATTGCACTGAGAGAAAATGCATAAAAATATGTATAATTGCAACAAGTAAGAAAACTCTAGTCGGCGGTCCCGACTAGGAGATACCCTAAACCCCGCGCTATCTGCGTTAAAATACTGCATAATTAGCATTTCGTATAAACGCACAGAAAACTAAATTCAATTCATTTCAATTGTTTAGCTAATAGCGTCATCTATGGTTCGATTGAATAGCGCCATCCAAGTTTCGAACCAACTGAGCAGCTGATAATTCGCAAATCATAGCGCCATCTATTGGAAATATGTACACTAAAACTTGCGGGTTTTAGAACTTGCTAGATGCACGCAGCTCAATGTGTATGTGTGTATGTGTGCACATGTATAGGAAAACAGTTTGCTTTGTTTTGCTGGTCACGTGTTTGGCCGATTGGCCAAACGTTTTGTTTAATAACTTCTGCGCGAATTAATGGATTTGAATGAAATTTTCAGCTTATGTTCAACATATTTTATTACATTTTTTCCAATTTTTAAAAATGTAAACCCATTCATTTACTGGCTTTGAGTGCAACTAACCTCAATTTAAATATTTGGGGAAATTTGGAGCCGGTATCCAAAATTTAACAAAAATCAAAATTAGAGAAAATAAATATAAAACTTACAAAAAAATTTGGGGACTCTAGCTATAAAGACGTGGGAGATATAATTTTATAACTAACATTCGATAATGTTTTTAATCGATAACAATTAAATTAAAATAGTTATCGACTTTTTTTAACAAACTCGATCTTTTCGTGCTATTCACGGACCTACATAAAAAATTTCAAGTCTCTAGCTCTTATAGGTTCTGAGAACGACGCGTTCATACATACGGACAGACAGACGGACAGACGGACAGACGGACATGGCTATATCAACTCGGCTTGTCATCCTGATCAAGAATATATATACTTTATGGGGTCTGCCACGCCTCCTTCTGCCTGTTACATACATACGCCCTCCAACAAAAACATTATACCCTGATTTTCCCATTTTCAATGGGTTCAGGGTATAAAAACAAAACATACTTCATTACAAATAACAGAAATTTAAGCTCATATGGAACAGAAACATACGAATAACCAACGCGATATTAAGCGGTAAAGCGATTAAGAATCGCTCTCTCGCAACTCTCTTAATTTTTCGCTTTGACTCGCTTCGCGCTTCGCCCGCACTCTGTCATGAGATAAGCGATTACATGTAAATATGCGTGCAGAGCTTTCTCGCTCATTATCGCTTTGTATTATCGCATTGCTTCTCGCTGGTTATCTGCCGTCAGCCTAAGTGCTTTGAGGGAATTTTATAAGGCGTTTCACCAATGACTTGTTCATATTTTTAACTTCGCCATTCGCCTGTGGCCAATATGGCGGTGTCGGTATTTGGGTAATACCGTTGGTCCAAACGCGAAAATATCTCATCCATTTGCTCGATCAGCACCTTCGACGAAATAGTTTTTATAAACTTCAATTCCATGTATCTGAAAAAATAGTCGATCAACACCAGTACATAGTCGTTGCTCGGTAAAGGTTCTAGTAAGTCAGATGCGACACATTGCCAAGGGCCTGCTGGAAGCGCATGCCGATCCATAGGCGCTAGTTTACTTGCTAGCGATATGGAGATGCGGTCTCTACAGGCCTTAACAAATCCTTCTGCTTCCCGGTCGATCCTTGGCCACCACACCTTTGAACGTAATCTTCGTTTCATAGCCGATTCACCCGGGTGGCCCTCGTGAGAAAGTTCGAGCACTTGCGATCGTAGTATTGTTGGTATAACTATTTTCGTTCCGCGTAAGAGTACATTTCCAACTGTCGATAACTCCCATCGGAACGGATAATATGAACTGGATGAGTTCGCCTCCCATGAGTTGGTGCTAAGATGGGTCATTGCATCAATTATTTCTTCGTCCTGCATACTTTTTTGTCACGATTTCCGATATGGTTAGAGACTTTGGTACTCCTTTGGCTACAATTTGAAAGATATTTTGCTCACCCTGCCAGTCGAAAGCTACCGCTTCTGTAAGTTGACAAAGACGCGACACGGAATCTGCGATGTTTTCCTTTTCTGCTTTATAGATGACTCGGAATCGGTAGGACTGTAGGCGTAGTAACCAACGTTCGATACGTGCCGGTGGTTTCGAAGTTGGTTTGAAGATGGATTCCAATGGCTTATGATCCGTTATCAGATCGAATTCCAGTCCTGCTAGGTAGTAGTAAAACTTCTCCACTCCCCATACCAGTGCCAAGCTTTCTTTCTCCGTTTGCGAATATCTCTTCTCAACATCAGTTAGGCTTTTATTGGCGAACGATACGATATGATGGTCGTTGTGATCATCAATCTGTACCAGAACAGCTCCCTGTGCCACTGGACTTGCATCGGCTATAAAACATGTACGGAAATCTTTATTGAAGTATGACAGCTTTGTCACCTCGACGACTTGCTTCTTTAGCGTATCGAAAGCTTGCTGTTCTTTGTTGGTCCAATCAAATTTTGTATTCGCCTTTATTAATCTTCTCAGTGGCTCTGTTGTGTTGGCGAGATTGGGTATAAATTTCCCCACGTATTTTACGAGGCCCAGAAAACTCCTTGTCTCCTCCTAGTTTTCGGCGCACGGAAGTCTGTGATCACTTTAATTTTCTCCGGATCCGCTTCGATACCATGGTTCGATAGAATATGGCCAAGAAACTTGAGTTTTGTTGTTTTGTACACACATTTTTGCTTATTCAAAACAACGTTGTGGGTATCAAAGATTTTCAGAACCGCAGTTAGCGCCTTGTCGTGTTCTGCCTGCTAACAATTCCTCCAGCCGCCTCTGGAAAATTTCTGGAGCCGAGTTAACTCCGAAAAACAGTCTTTTATAGTGAAATAGTCCCTTGTGTGTAATAAATGTGGTAATCTGCCGACTTGACTCATCGAGCTCCAATTGGTGATAAGCATTTTTCAAATCCAGCCTGGAAAAACATCTCGCCTCCCGTAGTTTGGTCATGAACATGTCGAATGTTGGCAGTGGGTAGTTTTCCCTCGAGAAGGCCAAATTCGCCCTACGCAATTACAACTGGTGAAATCCATGAACTCGGTCCATGGACTGGCTCTATAATGTCTTGCTGCACAGCCTGGCTTATTCTTTCTGCAATTTGGTCTTCTAACGCAGTCGGAAATCTCCGCACATTCTCACATTGTGGTCTATGGCCAACCTCACAGGTGAAGCTTTCCATTACGGAAAATGTGCGAACAAATCCATTCTATTTACGCCTAAACCAAATTTTAGGACGTTGAGTTGTACGGCTGTGTCCCGACCTAGTAATGATTGTCTACCATTTTCAATTACATAAAATGTAGCAATCATCTCTGGTCTTTCCTGAATTCTTATCGAAGCTTCAAAAACGTTAGTCACCTTCAGCACGTCATCCGAAGCATAGGCTCGAAACTGGGTAGACGAGTTGGTACGAACATTGAACACTGTCGCATGTACACTATTCAGTTGCAGCCAATCGCCACGGCTTATCAGGTTGTACCGTGATCCGGAGTCAATTATCATTTGCAGCTGGGATCCCCCAACTAGACATGATACGGTTTCTTCTCCTGCTGGTTCACCAGTTATTTTAAAACAGTTCGACCAACTGTTGTCGCTGTGACACTTAGTCTCCTCCTCCTCGATGGCGCGTACCTGGTACTGTGAGGTTTGTGGTCGCTTGCGTTGACTATCATTTGGTGTTCCAAAACGTCTCTTCAATGTGGTCTTACACATCCGAGCATAATGTCCGAGCCGGGAACATTTATTACATTTTGAGTTTCTTGCCGGGCATGCCGTACTGCGTTCATCATGGTCTGTCGCTCCACACCGGCCACACACATCATTCGTCCGGTCATTTCTTTTTGTTTGGACGGCAATTTTCTTCACGACATCGGCATCCGACGGAATAACCATTGCCTCTGACTGCTGATTCACTTGCTCTTCAACTGTGCACATATTTATTATCTCCTCCAGCTTGAGCTCCGCTTCTTATAGCTTCTTTTTCAACGCAGTCTTAGCCCAGGCATTAATGATTTTATCAGCGATGCAGATTTCCTCAATTTCGATCTTGGTGGCTCCAAAAGAGCATTTACTGGTTTGTTGTCTTAGCCGCAGCAAGAACTCAGCGAAGCACTCACCTTGGCGGGGCATCATGCTGCGAAACATGTGCCTTTCGAATACGGCGTTACGTTGCGGTAAAAAATATTCATTTAATTTATCCACCAGTGGAGTAAATACATCATTTTCCTTTGTCGTATCGTATGGCACTAACGCGCCTGGAAGGCTGTACACCACCTCTTGTAGCTGTGGTCCGCCGAGATGCAGTAATTTGTTCCGCTTTTTAATTGCCGATGAAATTTCTTCTGTGTCCACATAGATATTGAATGACCGAAGCGATTTATCCCACTCGTTGCGCCACAACGATTTTTCTATGTTGGCGCACAGAAATGGATTAATTTCAGCCATCCTGCTGATTTGTTATACCCTGAACCCATTGAAAATGAGAAAAAAGGGTATAATGGTTTTGTGAAAATGTATGTGACAGGCAGAAGAAGGCGTGGCAGACCCCATAAAGTATATTATATATATATTTTTGATCAGGGATTTTGATCATGATCACGCCCAACAAATTTGATCAAAATCGTTCGACTAGAAAAAAACTTTTTAAACATTTAATATCTCATATTAACGGCGTCTTGCAGCAGCAGCGAAGCGGATGAGTCATAATGCACAGTTAGCAGATTGTGCGTGCGCCTGTGTGTGTTCTTGTGCGTGCATGTGTGTGTGTGTATGGTTTGCTTGCTAGATACATATAAAAGTAACGGAGAATGTTAACGGCTCTTAGGAAACGCAGTTCTTCGCATGGTTCAGGGGATCTCTTTGTCGAGCAGTCTCAACTAGAGCACTCTTACTTGTTTATATAGAGGGATAATGAACGACTCTTTCCAATTAGACGGGAACACAGAGGTTTCCAGAGATAAGTTAAAAAGCTTAAGTAAAAGTAACTGAAGGGATTCTCAACATTCCTTTACAACACAACTAGGAATATTATCAGCTCCAGGCGAGTAGGAAGATTTCATTGACCGAATGTTTGAAATCAGAGAATCAAGGGAAATATTGGAAGCGTTAATAATATTTGTAGAAGAGATATGATTAGGGTAAGAAATTTTATAGGGGACAACAGATGAGTAAGTTAATTGGAAGAAATCAGCAAATAGATCAGAGGAATCATGATCATTGCAGGAATTGTAAGTTTTAAGAAAAAATGTGGAAGGTAGACTAGAAGACTTACGTTCCATGTTCACAAAGGAATAACATTTTTTAGGGTCACGAGCAATTGGCTATGGAATATTTGGACCAGTTAATAGTGGATAATAGCTGCACTTTTTAAAATTGTTAAAACATTTAGACTTAATGTTTTTATAGCCTGAACCCATTGAAAATGGGAAATCAGGGTATAATGTTGGAAGGCGTATGTATGTAACAGGCAGAAGGAGGCGTGGCAGACCCCATATAGTATATATATTCTTGATCAGGATGACAAGCCGAGTTAATATAGCCATGTCCGTCTGTCCGTCTGTCCGTATGTATGAACGCGTCGTTCTCAGAACCTACAATAGCTAGAGACTTGAAATTTGTATGTAGGTTCCTGTATATCACGAAAAGATCGAGTTTGTTTCAGAAATTCCATAACTGTTATCGTTTTATTGTTATCGATTAAAAACGAAAATCTAAATTAAGCTATATAATTCTATCTAATTCATCTTTCTAGCTAGAGTCTTCAAATTTTGCATTTAGTTTTATTTGAGCCTTACACAATTTCGATTTTTGTTAAATTTTGGATGCCACGCCCCCTTCACCTCAAATTTATAACTCCCGTATATCAAATACTAGAGACTTGTGCTTTGGCACATACATACATATGGAGACATGATCACGCCCAGCAAGTTTGATTAAAATCGTTACCCTAGAAAAAAAGTTATTAAACATTTAATTTCCCATAACATTGCCATGCAAACAGCAGCCAAAGAACAGCTGACGCAACGACTTGCGCTTGTGAGTGCTTGCCTGTGCCTGTATATGTGTGTGTGTATGTTTTGTTTGTAATTAATATATATATACTTATGTATATTAAAGAAACGGAGATTGCTTGGAATTGCGGTTCTTCGCAAGGTTCAGGGTATACCCTAGTCGAGCGGTCTCGACTAGAATTTTCTTACTTGTTTAAATTAGAAAGCGTCTGGGTAAACCATGGAGACCACTCTTTTGCTTTAATAAGTTGGTTAGACAACGCCCCGTCCGATCTGCGCATGCAAAATTAAATTAAATTTTCGATTTTCCTACTACATATGTACATATTATAATATACCATAGATATATTATAATAGACCATATTCATAGTATAATAAAACAAGTAAGAAAACTCTAGTCGGGGGTCCCGACTAGGAGATACCCTGAACCCCGCGCTATCTGCGTTTTTTTTAAATACTGCATAATTAGCATTTCGTATAAACGCACAGAAAATTAAATTCAATTCATTTTCAATTGTTTAGCCAATAGCGCCATCTATGGTTCGATAGAACAGCGCCATCCATGTTTCCATTTATTGAACAGCTGATAATTCGCCAATCATAGCGCCATCTATCGGAGATATGTACACTAAAACTTGCAGATCTTAGAATTTGCTAGATGCACGCAGCTCAATGTGTGTGTGTGTGTGCACATGTAAAGGAAAACAATTTGGTTTGCGTTGCTGGTCACGTGTTTGGCCGATTGGCCAAATGTTTTGTTTAATAACTTCTGCGCGAATTAATGGATTTGAATGAAATTTTCAGCTTATGTTCAACATATTTTATTACATTTTTTCTAATGTTTAAAAATGTAAACCCATTTATTTATTGGCTTTGAGTGCAAGTAAACTCAATTTAAATCTTTGGGGAAATTTGGAGCCGGTATCTAAAATTTACCAAAAATCAAAATTACATAAAATAAATATAAGACATACAAAACAATTTGGTGACTCTAGCTATAAAGACGTGCGAGCTATAATTTTATGACTAACATTCGATAATGTTTTTAATCGATAACATTAAAATTAAAATAGTTATCGACTTTTTTTTAACAAACTCGATCTTTTCGTGCTATTCACGGACCTACATTAAAAATTTCAAGGCTCTAGCTCTTATAGGTTCTGAGGTCGACGCGTTCATACATACGGACAGACGGACATGGCTATATCAGCCTGATCAAGAATATATATACTCTATGGAGTCTGCCACGCCTCCTGCTACATACACATTTTAACAAAAACATTAAACCCTGAATTCCCATTTTCAATGGGTTCAGGGTGTAGAAATTTGTTCGGTGTTCATAATCTAACTGACGATACCCTGACATTAGTCATGTTGTTTACATTACCATTGGCAACTATTCGGGAAATTAAGTCAATGATAATTGCCTGGTACAATTATTTTTGGGTAGTGCAGTATGGATAAGATAGATAGTTCAAATTGTGTAAGTGAACAAACCTTTTCCTGCGGCCAAAATGACGATCAGATGTTTGCAATCATAAAAGACTTTTCGACAAACCTAGATGAGTTGGAAAATGATTTGACATATGCTATTAAAGAACATAATATTCGAACTTTAACTACCGGAGAGCAGATTAAACTGGACACATTTTTGACTTATGTTAACAGCACGTTGTTTTGGATTTACCTTAAACTACAGGGATCTGATGTAAAGAAGGTATTTTCAATTTTTTTTATTTCATTTAACTATTCAATTCATAAATAATCCATCGAACAGCTTAAATCGTGTATCTAAAAATTTAAAACTAAAGTCAATAACGCTTGTTTTAATATTAGTTAATCTATCTTTTATTTGTAGTAAAAAATACAATGTTGATCATTTAACTTTTTTTATCATATTAATTCACTCTCAAAGTCATACATTAGGCGTGTACGCATAGTTCTGGCTAGTATATATATATATATATATATATATCACATATGTATATTTTATACCCTGAACCCATTGAAAATGGGAATTCAGGGTATAATGTTTTCGTTGAAGTATGTATGTAACAGGCAGAAGGAGGCGTGGCAGACCCCATAAAGTATATATATATTCTTGATAAGGGAGACAATCCGAGTCGATTAGCTAGAGACTTCAACTTTTTTGGAGGTTCGTGTATAGAACGAAAAGATCGAGTTTGTTCCAAATAATCGATAACTGTAGTAGTGTTTATGTTATCGATTAAAACCCGATATCGCTTTTTTTATATAAAATTTTATGCGATTCATCTTTATAGCTAGTCTGCAAATTTTGCACTTAATGTTATATGAGCCTTCCAGAACTTAATTTTTTGTTAAATTTTGGATGCCAAGCCCCATTCGCCTGAAATTTGTGAATCACGTACCAGAGACTTGTGCTTTGGAACATATACACATATGAAGTTTGATCAAAATCGTTAGTCTGGAAAAAAGTTATTAAACAGTTTATTTCTCATATTATCGGCGCCTTGCAGACTGAGCTCAGTTGTTGAGTCAAAATGCACAGTTGTGTGTCTGCTTGTGTTGCTTGCTACATACATATAAAAGTAACGGATAATGTTAGCAGTTCTTAGGAATCGCGGTTCTTCGCAGGGTTCAGGGATCTTCTAGTCGAGCAGTCTCGACTAGAGCACTCATACTTGTTTTAGTTTTATATCTATTTTATGAAATTTTGAATTTAGTTAAATTTTGGATACCGTTTTTATATTTCACAAAATATTTAATTTGAAGAAAGATGCAGAAAATGCCAACATATGATGAGTTTTATTTATTTTAAATTCGAAATAGTTTAATAAAATAGGTAGATTATATGTTGAAGTTATTAAACAAAACATTTAGCCAATCGGCAAACACATGGGACTAGCAGCGCTTAGCATACAGTTATCCTATACGTGTGCACTTTTTGAACGGCATGCATCTAGCAAATTCTAAGAAATGCAAATTATAGTGTGCATATTTGACTTAGATGGCGCTATGGTTTGCGAATTATCAGCTGTTCCATCGAATTGAAACATGGATGGATGGCGCTTTTGGCTAAACATTTAAAAATGCATTAAATTTAATTTTGTGTGCGTTTATACTCAATGATAACTTATTTATATTGACCATAAATTGTTTTTCTTTAAGAAAAATATTAATCGAACATAATATATAGTTGAATCTTTGGAAGAAAAAGTAGACTATTGAAATTTACTTTGATTCTCGATTATTTGGACCAAAAAATCGGTATAAGACCTGAAAGATGCTCAGCTTATACAGAAAATAATGTACGCCTCTCGAACGTTGATAAATAAAATCTGTTGCCGAAGCAATCCCATCAGGCCTATTGTATTGGCATGCCAGTGAGAGCGATGCAAATATTCTAAATAAAGTGTGACGAATCAACACTTTTTAATATTATATTAATATCGATTAAAAACGTTATCCAAATTCAGTTATTAAATTATATCTCCCACGTCTGTGTAGCTAGGGTTCCCAAATTTGTATACTTTTTCACGAAGTATCAAAGTATATTGGTTTTGTGCAATGGCCGTTATGCTGTCCTTCCGTCTGTCAGTCTGTCCGTATGAACACAAACCATTTCCACGCTATTGAAGCTAGAGACTTGAAATTTGAAATATATACTCATGTACATATATCCTCGTCAGATAAAGTATCAAGATTTTCCCGATGCATTTTCCTGTATCTCAGAAACACTACTTCGAGAAGGGCTAGAGAGTTGAGATTTTAACTGAACACTCACTTCGACATCCCAAAATTAAAAAGCTATGGCGGATATATCTACGCCCATTGGGGGCGTAGAAAATCGGGTCAAACTGTATCTTCTACAGTTTTAAATCTAGAATTTGGAACGTGGATTACTGTTACGATCCTATAAAGATCGCTCAAAAAATCTTATGGCCACGCCTACTAGGGGCGTTGCAAATCTGAATATAGTGATTTTACTAATTCTGTTATATTTTGAGCACTATTGATGCTAGAGACTTGAGACTTGGTATATATACTTCGGCTAACATCCCACAATCGTTACGTCCCAAAAGGGGCGTGACTTACAGAAAAATACCCTATAATTTTCCCTTTTTTGAATGTAAGCATCCAAACTTTACATTTATATTCCTGAACACCCACTCTATGAACATGCCATAAACTATATGTGCGAGGCCACTGGGGGCGTGGCAAATCAAATCTGAAAAATCTACTGCTTCTGAGTCAATAACGCGCCACATAATGACTTTGTCTTTTGAGTTGCCAAATTTTACCTATGTATTGAAAACAAAATTTACTTAGTTAATTTTTCAACAAGTAAGAAAAATAGTCGACACCGCTCGACTAGGGTATACCCTGAACCCTGCGAAGAACCGCTATTCCAAGCAATCTCCGTTTCTTTAATATATATAAGTATATATATATTCATTACAAGCAACACATACACACACACATACACAGGCGTAAGCACACACAAACGCCAGTCGGTGCGTCAGCTATTCTTTGGCTGCTGTTTGCATGGCAATGTTATGGGAAATTAAATGTTTAAAAACATTTTTCTAGAGTAACGATTTTGACCAAACTTGTTGGGCATGATCATGTCATATGTATTTATGTGCCAAAGCACAAGTCTCTAGTATTTGATATACGGGAGTTACAAATTTGAGGCGAAGGGGGCGTGGCACATAAAATTTAACAAAAACCGAAATTGCGTAAGGCTCAAATAACACTAAATGCAAAATTTGAAGACTAACTATAAAGATGAATAAAATAGAATTTTATAACTAAATGAAGATATCGGTTTTTAATCGATAACATTAAAACGATGATAGCTTTGCTGCTGCTGCAAGACGCCGATAATATGAGATATTAAATGTTTAATAACTTTTTTTCTAGACCAACATTTTTGATCAAATTTGTTAAGCGTGATCATGACATTCATATGTGTGTATGTGCCATAGCACAAGTCTCTAGTACTTGATATACGTGATTTAGCAATTTGAGGCGAAGGGGCTTAAAGCTCAAATAACACTAAATGCAAAATTTGAAGACTCTCTAACTATAAAGATGAATAAAATAGAATTTTATAACTAAATGAAGATATAGGTTTTTAATCGATAACTTTAAAACGATGATAGTTATCGATTATTTGAAACTATCGAACCGTGATATACACGAACTTCCAAAAAAATTAGAAGTCTCTAGCTCTTATATCTTCTGAGATCGAAGACAGACGGACAGGGCTAATCGACTCGGCTTCTCTCCCTGTTCAAGAATATATATACTTTGTGGGGTCTGCCACGCCTCCTTCTGCCTGTTTCAAACATACGCCTTTAAAAAAAAAAACAATATACTCTGAATTCCCATTTTCAATGGGTTCATGGTATAAAAATATGTGATAGTTGCCCCTATTGGGTGCTGGGACGTGAAAAAGTGTTTCGCTGTCGGTTGCGTCCGGCAGAAGGAGGCATAGAAGACCCCATAAAGTATATATATTCTTCAGGGAGAATCAGGGAGACAAGCCGAGTCGATTGAGTTTCAGAAAATCGATAACTTTTCATTTTATTGTTATCGATTAAAAACGAAAAGCTAAATTCTATTATAAAATTATATTTAATTCATCTTTATAGCTAGTCTTCAAATTTTGCACTTAGTGTTATTTAAGGCTTACACAATATCGGGTTTTGTTAACATTTCAAATACTAGAGACTTGTCATATACATACATATGGATGACATGATTACGCCCAACATGTTATATCAAAATCGTTCGTTTAGAAAAAAAGTTATTAAACATTTAATTTCCCATAACATTGGCATGCAAATAGCAGCCAAAGAACTGCTGACGCACCGACTTGCGCATCTGCGATATCTTCATTTAGTTATAAAATTCTATTTAATTCATCTTTATAGATAGAGTCTTCAGTTTTCTTCGGTATTCGGGTTTTGTTAAATTTTAGATGCCACGCCCACTTCGCCTCGAATTGCTAAATCACGTATTTCAAGTATTAGAGATTTGTGCTTTGGTACATACACACATATGTCATGATCACGCCCAACAAATTTGATCCAAAATGTTGGTCTAGAAAAAAAGTTATTAAACATTTAATATCTCATACTATCGGCGTCTTGGAGCAGCAGCGAACCTGCTAAGTCATAATGTACAGTTAGCAGATTGTGTGCTTGTGCGTGCGTCTGTGTGTGTTCTGGCAATTTTTTTTAGTGTATATACATATGTCCACTAGGTGGCGCTACGGTTTGCGAATTATCAGTTGCTCTATTGAATCGAAACAGGGATGGCGGTATTGGCTCAAAATTTAATCATTCAGCGACCCAAAGCCAACTACTCTTTTAGGAAGTTAATACACATAGGCCGAATGTCATCTTTGCACATTTCTTCTCTCTAGAGCAATAAATCGTCGCTAGGCCATATGATAGTCCTAGACAATAGGGACTTGACTTGAATGGCATCGAATGCTCTTGTTCGGGGGTATACAAATTCGAATTAACTATTTGGGGTTTCTTCCATCTCCCAGAACTGACTGGCACACTGACTTTCTTAGTATGTAAGTTTTTCTGGTTGGTACAACCGTAAGATAAAAAAGTCAGTGATGATTTCTGTGCCGTTAAATCTTGATGCTATTGATGTTTGAACGCTATGACGAACAGATGTTTGACAGTTAGCAATACCCAATAACTGAATACTATTTCCGTCCTTACAATTTTAACTTCTTGGCTAGCTCATCCGTGCTAAAGTTTACCTCAAAGCCGGAGTCTAAGAGGGATCTGACCAACAGATCCTGATTGATTGTGTGACGAAATGGGCCTAAGAACTGCCGGTACAGTCGGTAAGGTAGCCTGAGTAGCCTCAAAGTTTTATCTATGTAGCATGGTATGATGAGACTTATAGCAAACATGACAATGGGCTTATTTACAAGCAACTACTAAGTGTCCTGCGAATCCCTTTATCCTAAGTGTATTTAAATCGCTAAGCATGGTATTGCTGCGAATGACGAGCAAGAATTAATAAACTGCTCATTGAATCTCCAAAAGCCACGTTCCTGCCACTTCATCGTGTGTCAGTGTCTACCTTTGGCTGACGGCAAACTGGCCGAATGTCAATACAAATTTAGACTTTATTTTGACGTAAATTAATTCAAAGTTGGAAAAATGTTGGACAATTTTTATTCCTCACCCCCTAAACGCCATGTGAAAAATTGAATTTTGAGGTAACTTTGTTTTCTACACATTTGTTTATTTACATTATATATATATATTTTATATTATTATGGACTTATATTAAGGTATTTTGAACATTCAGAGCCCACCATAACATGGTCTCTATCAAATCTTCACACTTCGGAGCAATGGAACAGCTATTGGAGCGGCCGGCCTCCAAATTGCCGGCCGATTGACTAGGCTACATTTGATCTTTTAAAAAAATATGGCAATAAGGAATAATGTTCTGCATCAGGCAACGTCTCCTGACTTTTCTTTTGGTCTCTTTTTGTATTAATTTCGGAACTGATCTCGAAGATTTTTCAACCTTTTTTTAAAGTATCCTGAAATGTTACACACAAAATTTAATATTGAAAATAAAAAATGAATAAATTGCAGATATTTAGCAACGGGGACTTTATTAACATCATTGGCTTATTCATTCTATAGGAACGACTACAGTCTCCGCTATTGTCAAGGAAACCGTCACGGCACTTTGGGAGGAGTTGCAGCCAAAGCATATGCCAAAACCTACAAAAGAAATAATTGGACAGGTAGTGGACAATTTTGAAACTCTCCAAATGGACATTATGGAACTTTCCAAATTTGGCTGGGGCCATTGATGGGAAGCATATTCGCATTTAGTGTCCACCTTATTCAGTAGTTCTTCAATGAATGGCTGATGCAAATTGTAAATTTATTGGTATTGAAATTGGATGATATGGCAAACAAAGTGATGGTGCATCGCAGCTTTATCGATAATTTAAATCTCAACAAATTTATGCCCAAGAAACTAATTTGCCTGGAATAAATATTAGAATGCCTCATGTTTTAGAAGGAGATGAAACTTATCCACTATTGGAAACTCTTTTGAGACCATAGCCGCTCTATTAATGCTAAAATATAGTATTACAATAGCCGACTCTCTAGAGCGCGAACTTGCATTCAATGTGCTTTTGGAATAATGACTTTCAAATGGCGCTTGCTCTGGAAGTCAATTGAAACCGATCCTTATTTCATTGTTATATTATTATAAAAGCGACTTGTTTTTTTCACAACACAATTTTTGACCTTGAAGGACTGTCCCAATATTAATAGAGATACATACATTTGCATTGAAAATAATAGTAATAAAGAGTCATTTCACCCTACTAATTGAAGAGCAAGAAGAGGACAATTAGCTTGAGATGCATTTTGTAGTTTTGTGTACACATAAGCTATAATATTAAATATGCACAAATATGTATAAATAAAACCAATCTTGCTTGAAATTCCATTTATTTTGAACAAGCAGCCGGTTTTGGATATTTTTTTTAATTTTGGGTTCCACAAAATCGAACGGCTCAAAATGTTCACGAATAAATTACCAAGGTTTAAATTCCCCTTTTTTCTCATTTTTATACTCTGAACTCTCTGAATATGGGATATCATGGTATAATGGTTTTGTTAAAATGGGCAGACGGAGGCATGGCAGACTTCATAAAGTATGTACATATATTCTTAATCAGAAAGACAAGCCACATAAATTTAGCCCTGTCCGTCCGTCCGTCTGTCAGTATGTATGAACGCGATGATCTTAGCACCCATAAGAGCTAGAGACTTGAAATTTGTATACTTGTTCACGAAGTGAAATGATTATATTGGTTTTGTGCAATGTCCGTCATGCTGTTCGTCTGTCCGTATGAACGCAACCCATTTCCACGCTATTGAAGCTAAAAAAGTGGAAATTCGAAATATGATAGTGTCAAAATTTGTTGAGCAGTATTGATACTAGACTTGACTTGGTATATAAATTATGTAATGATATTGATATGATGATTTTCGGTTACGAAGATTATGTTGGGGAGTTGACTTCCTCCCTTGACCTACTGGTCTTTGGGTACAGTTGTCTTATAAAATGATAAATGCAATTGTCTTAACGGCTTGTGCCGGAGTAAATACGATTTATTCCAATGATTGTCAACGTAAAACTAAACTTAAACTCAAAGTCAAATCTAAAGCTAGAAGCAAAAGCGGCCAGAGTCATAGCCGGCAGTGCCGACTCAGCATAAGACTCAGCACAAAGCTCAACATAACTGATAACACTTCAACTTACGGCTTGCGAAAGTATCCTGTTACTGTTCCTACTTTGCAGCGGGGGCATTGCACTGATTTGTCAGCGGAATGCGAGTGCGAGGGTAGCTTAATATTAAAGGGCCTAGCGCGCGAGGGTTACTTGTTAACTTATATACTCGGGTTAACATCCCAAATTCGAAAAGTTATGGCGGATATATCTACGCCTACAGGGGGCCGGTACAGTTTTAGTGCTAAAAGCTTCAATATTGGATGCTAAGTTGCTGGGGGCCTCTATCGATTCCACAAAAAGGGGACTTACCAAAAATACGCTGTAATTTCGCATTTTTTGAATGTAAGCATCCAAACTTCACATTTATATTCCTGAACACCCTTTGAGTTGCAAAATTTTATATATGTATTGAAAATAATATTTTAGTAACCAACAAAACCAAATAAAACAAGATAGCTCTAGTCGGGCGTCCCGACTAGGAGATACTCTGAACCCCGTGCTCTCTGAGCTTTTTAAAATGCGGCACAATTAGCATTTAGTATAAACGCACAGAAAATTAAATTCAATTCATTTTTAATTGTTTAGCTAATAGCGCCATCTATGTTTCGATAGAATAGCGCATCCATGTTTCGATTCAATTGAACAGCTGATAATTCGCAAATCATAGCACCATCTACTGGAAATATGTACTTTAAAACTTGCGGTTCTTAGAATTTGCTAGACGCGATCAGTTCAATGTGTGTTTGTATGTTTGCACATGTATAGGAAGACTGTTTGCTTTGCGCTGCTGGTCACGTGTTTGGCCGGTTGGCCAAATGTTTTGTTTAATAACTTCTGCGCTGATTAATGAACTTGAATGAAATTTTCAGCTTATGATAAACATATTTTGTTACATTTTTTCCCATTTTTTAAAATGTAATCCCATTCGTTTATTGGCTTTGAGTGCAGCTAACCTAAATTTGGATTTGGTATCCACAATTTAACAAAAATTAAAATTACATAAAATAAATATAAAACTAACAAAACAAGTAAGAAAACTCTAGTCGAGACCGCTCGACTAGGGTATACCCTGAACCCTGCGAAGAACCGCAATTCCAAGCAATCTCCGTTTCTTTAATATACATAAGTATATATATGTTCATTAAAAACAAAACATACACACACACATACACAGGCGCAAGCACTCACAAGCGCAAGTCGTTGAGTCAGCTGTTCTTTGGCTGCTTTGCATGGCAATATTATGGGAAATTAAATGTTTAATAACTTTTTTTCTAGACCAACGATTTTAATCAAACTTGGGCGTGATCATGTCATCGATATGTATGTATGTGCCAAAGCACAAGTCTCTAGTATTTGAAATACGGAACTTACAAATTTGAGGCCAAGAGGGCGTGGCATCCAAAATTTAACAAAAACCGAAATTGCGTAAGGTCCAAATAACACTAAATGCAAAATTTGAAGACTCTAGCTAGAAAGATGAATTAGATAGAATTTTATAGCTGAATTTAGATTTTCGTTTTTAATCGATAACAATAAAACGATAACAGTTATCGAATTTCTGAAACAAACTCGATCTTTTCGTGATATACAGGAACCTACATAAAAATTTGAAGTCTCTAGCTATTGTAGGTTCTGAGAACGACGCGTTCATACATACGGACAGACAGACAGACAGACGGACAGGGCTAAATCGATTCGGCTTGTCTCCCTGATCAATAATATATATACTTTATGGGGTCTGCCACGCCTCCTTCTGCCTGTAAAATACATTTCAACAAAAACATTATACCCTGATTTCCCATTTTCAATGGCTTCACGGTATAAACCGTGATTTCCCATATTCAATGGGTATAAAAAATAAAAATGTCGACATGACCGCACCGGGGTTCGCTCGCCAACGAGCATTTATCTCATTTTCAGAGATGCCACCTATCTCAATTTGAGAGATGCCATCTCCTCCCTTTTTATTTGTGCGTGATTTTGCTCAGGTAAAGTTGTTAACTTGGATCCAAATTAAAACTTTCTGAGACTATAAACTTCGATCCAAATTGAAACTACCTGGCCACCTCTGATGAAAATTTTTAATCGGCAGCTAATTTGAGCGGCGACAGTGGATATTATTAAAAATTAATAATTTTAAAATATAATGTAATAGATGCCCTTGTAGGGTGCTCGGACGTGAAAAAGATATGTATATCTCTTCAGACATGTACATAGGTACATTGCCTGAAGATAGCAAAATATCAGCCTATGTGCTAAATATTTGATCTGTAATGAGGCTTCGTCTTGATAGTTTGAAAGACCTCTCAAATAAGCATCAACCCTATTAATCCATAAAACAAATTCCACGGGTTTCCTTTAAATGTGCAATTTCTTAAACTTTATTTTCATAGTATTGCTTACTCGTCAAAATATTTATGTCATGCTCGTTGTTAGCTTGCATTCTTATCTGCATAAAGAGAATGAAATACTAAGCAATTCTAGCTTCAATAGTCAAACGAAGGTTTCGTCAAAATATTTGTGGCCACTAGTGTGTGTTGGTTGTAATGTGTAGTCTCATTAGACTCCTTTACAGTCCTTATAGGGCCTACCAAGGTGAGGGTGGTTCGTTTTCAATTTATTTATTTTTACGTATTTTCGTTTATATAGTGTTATATATTGCGTGACGAGTCTAGAAGAATATCAAATTTAGGTTTGGGAAGCCCTTATTTATCCTCTTTAAATCCGTGAAAACCTACTATGGTAAGCCTACTATGGTATGGTACATTAAGTCACACAGAAGTTATTAAGCAAAACGTTTGGTCAGTTGCCAAAAGCACGTGGCAGAAGCGGCGAGACAATTCTAATAAATCGCAAATAGTTTAGTTACACATTTTCCACCGATTGTTCAAGCACGATTATATAAATGTAGGATCTCCAAGTCTCGAGTTTTCTTATATTTATTATATTTGGTTGTTAAAATCGGAACCTATTGAAAATGGGAAATCAGAAAAATCTGTTAAAATGTGTAACAGGCAGAATTGGATAGTCCATCGATCGTATGCATGCGTAGAGCGTTGCTCTTCGCACGGGTCAGGGCATCTCCTAGCGAGCAGTCTTGACTAGAAGAGTCTTACTTGATTTTAACCAGTTGTTTTATTGTGATACGAAGCATTGAAAGCATATATAAAAACGCTGATCGGACAGGTCATCTCCTAGTCGGGCATCTCTAATGCAATTTCTTCATATTGTTATCGACTAACGTCAATAATAACAAATAAACGCAAGGCGGTAAAGTCATCGGCATTTCCAGATTAAAATCTACGATGCAGATGACACGGAAGCTATGAGTATACAAATTTGTTATACAACGGTTGACTAATAACGATTGATTTGTGCTTTAATTAACGTCCATTTATGCACTATTATTCAATTAAAATTAATCAACTAAAATTAATCATATTTCTGTAAATAAAAAAAAAATTAAATAATGTTTATCTATTTGTTAAATAACATTTTTGTTTATTCACTGATTCATAGCACTATATTTTACATGATTTGGGTCGAGCAAAGGAATTCCTAGCTCGTGAAAAACAACTTTTCTGCTCAGCACATCATTTGGATATGGCAGCAACTAAACGGTTTATTGCTGCTGGAATGCACACTCGTTTTGTGGATAAGGATGGAGTTATGGTGACCGAAGCACAATTTAAGTAATTACCAGGAAGTAATACAAAAATAAACAATAAATCTTCCGAATGACTCATTTTGTACTGGCATTTTGTTACATGTACGCACTTTAAATGTTTAAGTGCAAATGGAAAATTTCTATGGAAAAAATTTATGTTTAACTATATTTTGCATGTGCTATAATATAAGACAATAAATGGAGCGATATATTAAGTAATTTGTTTCGCTGAACTATTTGTATTTCTCGTTCAAAATGAAACAAGTAAGAAAGCTCTAGTCGAGACCGCTCGACAAGGGTATACCCTAAACCCTATGAAGAACCGTTATTCCAAGCATTCTTTGTTTCTTTTATATACACATGCATATGTACGTTCATTACAAGCAAAACGTACACACACACGCACAGGCGCACGCACACACACACGCCAATCGGAGCGTCAGCTGTTCTTTGGCTGCTTTGCATGGCAATGCTATGGGAAATTAAATGTTTAATAACTTTTTTTCTAGAGTAACGATTTTGATCAAACTTGTTGGGCGTGATCATGTCATCCATATGTATGTATGTGCCAAAGCACAAGTCTCTAGTATTTGAAATACGGGACTTACAATTTTGAGGCGAAGGGGGCGTGGCATCCAAAATTTAGCAAAACCGAAATTGTGTAATGCTCACATAACACTAAATGCAAAATTTGAAGACTCTAGCTATAAAGATGAATTATATATAATTATATAACGGAGCATCGATTTCGTTTTTAATCGATAACATTAAAATTAAGACAGTTATCGATTTTTTTTAACAAACTCGATCTTTTCGTGCTATACAGGAACCTACATAAAAAATTTCAAGTCTCTAGCTCTTATAGGTTCTGAGAACGACGCGTTCATACATACGGACAGACAGACGGACAGACGGACAGACGGACAGACGGACAGACGGACAGACGGACGGACAGACGGACAGGGCCAAATCGACTCGGCTTGTCTCCCTGATCAAGAATATATATACTTTATGGGGTCTGCCACGCCTCCTTCTCCCTGTTACATACATTTCAACAAAAACATTATACCCTGTTTTTCCCATTTTCAATGGGTTCAGGGTATAAAAACAGCGAATTGTGGATTTTTTATTTAAAACTGTAGGTCTTCGATTTGCATTAAAATCTATATATCGTTGCGACTTGAGTTGGTTAAGGTACTTTAGTATATGTAGAACCGCAATTGTTCACAAATTTTGAATGTTCTAGCTCTGAAATTTTTGAGACCGGCACTTCAGGAAAGCGTACCTTTCACATTCTCCGTAAAAATGTCATATTTTCTATATCATTCAAGCTATTCTATTATACTCGTCTTTATTTCTCCCTAAATAAAACTACAGTAGATAACATTAATATTCGATTTTTTATTTTTGAAACTTTGAACGCCTGTAAAATGTATAAAGTTGATCAAAATTAAAAAATTTAACATGGTAAATTATATGTAGTTCAATTCGTTGGCTTTTCATAAATGTCCATACATATAGATTTTATTTAATACTAATAAAAATATAGGTAACATAAAAAATACTCCAAATTTTTCGTTACATTAATATTCGGTTTTTCTTAAAATTATAAGGAACAAGATAATTTATTTAATAACAGACTAATTTTTATACTTTTTCACGAAGTGTAAAAGTATAATGGGTTTGTGCAATGTCCGTTATGCTGCCCGTCCGTCTGACCGTATGAACGCAAACAATTTCCACGCTATTGAAGCTAGAGACTTGAAATTTGAAATATATACTCGTGTATACCCTCGTCAGATAAAGTATCAAGATTTTTCCGATGCATTTTCCCGTATCTCAGAAACACTACTTCTAGAAGGGCTAGAGAGTTAAGATTTTAACTGAACACTCACGTCGACATCCCAAAATTAAAAAGCTATGGCGGATATATCTACTCCCATAGGGGGCGTGGAAAATCGGGTCAAAACTTCATCTTCTACAGTTTTAAAGCTAGAATTTGGAACGTGGATTACTGTTACGATCCTATAAAGATCGCTCAAAAAATCTTATGGCCACGCCTACTAGGGACGTTGCAAATCTGAATATAGTGATTTTACTAATTCTGTAATATATTTTGAGCATAATTGATGCTAGAGACTTGAGACTTGGTATATATACTTCGGCTAACATCCGACAATCGAAAAGTTATGGCGGATATATCTACGCCTTCAGGGGGCGTGGCAACTAATATCAGCTTATATCTCCCACAGTTTTAGTGCTAGAAGCTTCAAAATTGGATGCTAAGTTACTGGGGCCTCCTCTATCGATTCCCCAAAAATTATTGTTACGCCCTAAAAGGGGCGTGACATACAGAAAAATACCCTGTAATTTTCGCATTTTTCGAATGTAAGCATCCAAACTTTACAGTTATATTCCTAAACGCCCACTCTATGCACATGCATACGGCCAATGGGGGCGTGGAAAATCAAAACTGAAACATCTGCAGCTTCTGAGCCAATAACGCGCCACATAATGACTTTGTGACCTTTGACCTTGTCTTTTGATTTGCCAAATTATATATATGTGTTTGAAAAGATTATTTTATTAATACAAAATAACTAAATAAAGAAAATATAACAAAAATATCAACCTGACCGCACCGGGGTTCGAGCCCACACCTCTACGCTCGCCAACTTATATCACATTTTCTGAGCTGCCACCTCTCTCATTTTGAGAGTTGCCACCTCTCTCATTTTGAGAGATTCCATATTTCTCGATCTAGGTGAGTGTTTTTGCTAAGGTAAGGGTACCAAGCTTCGATCGAAATTGAAACTGGCCACCTCCAATGAAAAGTTTTAATCTGCAGCTAATTTAAGCGCCGACAGTAGGGACTTAAGGTTAAATTTAAAAAAATATAATGTGATAGATGCCCCTGTGTGCTGCTGGGACGTAAAAAAGTATTTCGCTGTCGGTTGCGCCCGAAAGCAACGTTCTTACTTGTTAATGTTTGGTATGGTATCCATTTTATTTTTTTGTCGCCAAATCGTTTTGACATATTATTCTTAATTTTTTTTAAAATAATTTAGGCTAATTTGGGCCCACTCCTCTCGAAGCCGTTCTTTAAGCATTGGTATTGACGAAATTGGAGTCTTTTGGAAACGGTGGTCCAACAGGCTCCACAAAGTCTCAATGGGATTGAGATCAGGGGACTGGGGTGGGGTTTCCAAAACTTTTGGGCAGTCGTACAACAGACATGACCTGACCTTATGTGTTTTATGTTTGGGGTGATTATCTTGGTATAACTTAAATGTATCAGAAGTTCCCATTTTCTACGCCGACTGTTTTGGATTATACCCTGAACCCATTGAAAATGGGAATTCAGGGTATAATGTTTTTGTTGAAATATATGTAACAGGCAGAAGGAGGCGTGGCAGACCCCATAAAGCATGTCCGTCTGTCCGTATGTATGAACGCGTCGTTCTCAGAACCTATGAGAGCTAGAGGCTAGAGGTTTGTTTCAGAAATTCGATAACTGTTATCGTTTTATTGTTATCGATTAAAAACGAAAATCTAAATTAAGCTATAAAAATTCAATTTAATTTATATTTCTTTGCATTATTTGGGCTTTACGCAATTTCGGTTTTTGTTAAATTTTGGATGCCACGCCCCCTTCGCCTCAAATTTTTAACTCCCGTATATCAAATAATAGAGACTTGTGCTTTGGCACATACATACATATGGATGACATGATCACGCTCAACAAGTTTGATCAAAATCGTTTCTCTAGAAAAAAAGTTATTAAACATTTAATTTCCCATAGCATTGCCATACAAAAAGAAGCCAAAGAACAGCTGACGCGTTTGTGTGTGCTTGCGCCTGTGTTTGTGTGTGTGTATGTGTTGCTTGTAATGAACATATATATACTTATGTATATTAAAGAAACGGAGATTGCTTGGAATAGCGGTTCTTCGCAGTGTTCAGGTATACCCAGTCGAGCGGTCTCGACTAGAGTTTTCTTACTTGTTTTCTTTTAATATTTTCAGGTAATAATCCTGATTCACATTACCATCTATAAAAACGAGACTTACCACTCCCTTCGCCGAAAGGCAGCCCCAAACCATGATATGCGTGTGTTTTTTATTCAACTCTGTTTTGGGTGTCCGCCAAACCATTATCTTCCCATCGCTTCCAAATAAATTAAATTTACTTTCGTCCAAGAAAATGATATCATCCCACCATAAAGAATCCTTATCGGAGTGATCTTGTGCAAATTCCAGCCTTTTTTCCTATTGTGCTCACATAAGAAAGGCTTTTTCCTTGCAATTCGGCCGTTGTACCCGTTTTTTTTTTTTTTTTTGGTACGCCTAATGGTTTGCGCTGAAAACGTCATTCCATGATCGACAAAAAGTTCAGCAGTCAATACCGGTGCACTAAGTCGAGGATTTGTCACAATTTTCCTCACAATTTAAGACTCTTCTCTCTCAGTCAACTTTTTGGGCTCTCCTTTTTGCTTAATAGATGCGATTCTGCCCTCATTTCTAAATCTCCGGACGATGTCACCTACAGTATTCATTTTGCTTCATTTTACGAATATCACCAATTTCGCGATAAGTCTTCCCCTCCAAATGCAACTGGAGCACTACTTTTTGCTGGTCCAAAGTCGAATTTTGTCCTTTACGGCCCATTTTGTATTGCTCTTAAACAAATCAAATTTTCGGCATACTTGTAACGAAAGATCGTCAGTCAAGCTTTGTTTTTTGAGGGAAACCCCTTTTTTGTGTCATTTTATGCTTTTCAGAGCTGCCACAGTGTTTTTTAGTGTTTTTTACATAGCATCAATGTATTGCAAAATTTGGAGTATTTTTTATGTTACCTATATTTTTATACCCTGAACCCATTGAAAATGGGAAATCAAAATTGATCCAAAACGTTGGTCTAGGAAAAAAGTTATTAAACATTTAATATCTCATATTATCGGCGGCTGCAGCAGCAGCGAAGCTGATGAGTCATAATGCACAGTTAGCAGATTGTGTGCTTGTGCGTGCGTCTGTGTGTGTTCTTGTGCGTGCGTCTGTGTGTGTGTATGTATTGCTTGCTACATATGTACATATAAAAGTAACGGAGAATGTTAGGATCTCTTAGACGAGCAGTCTCGACTAGAGCACTCTCACTTGTTAATATTAGTATTAAATAAAATCTTTATGTATGGACACTTATGAAAAGCCAATGAATTAAACTATAATTTACCATTTTGAATTTTTTAATTTGATCAAATTTCAAAGTTGCAAAAATAAACAAGTAAGAAAACTCTAGTCGGGACCGTTCGACTAGGGTATACCCTGAACCCTGCGAAGAACCGCTATTCCGTGCATTCTCCGTTTCTTTTATATACTTATGTATATACAGTGGCTCCCAGCTTATTTCGTGCAGAGGTGCAATAAAACTTTAACAGCGTGTACCCCTTAGACTATTGAAGATATCAAAAAAATTTAAATTCAGTATTATTTAGTAGTCATTTATAATATATTTAGGCACTTCATTGTTTTTCTTACTTATAAAATAATTATTAAAACTAAAAAAATTGAACATCAGTGGCTTTTCCTATTTCGCGCACTGCACTTAACTCTAAAAATTATTCTTAAAAAATTAAACTAGTATTTGATGCGGCCTCCCTTTTGTTTAATGACCTCTTTAATGCGTGTTTCCATTGAAGAAACCAATAGTGGTGAATGCAACAGACGAAAGTGTCTAGTTCTTGGTGGGATAGAGATCAAATTATGTAGAAAAGCAATCCCAAGAATTGTTCTACGATTTGTTAATCAAGGAATATCAATAAGAAGAAGCCGACTATGATAAGATAAACGGAGATTAGGATCCCAGTTTAGATTTCATAGGGCAAAGAGAAGAAACTGTTTTTGGACCGATTCAATACGATCCTGGTACACTTTATGCTGTGGAGACTATACAATTGAACAGTATAAAGTAGTTTGATTAAAAAAGGATCATTGACTCTTTTGCCCAACGTTTAATGAATCCAAAAACACTTTTGGCTTATTTATTGTGGTTGAGATATGAGTATTCAAACGATTCAAAACGGAAAGTACTCCAAGATCTTTGGCTAAAAATATGCGCTTCAAAGAATCACTATTAATTGAATAATTAGCAATAATAGGAGTACATCCATTTAGAACTGTTTAAAAACAACCGATTGGCCAAGTACCAAAGTTGGAAGAAATTAAGATAATCTTGAAAGTATTTATGATTGATAGTGTTAGAATAAGAAAGGCAAAGTTTTACGTCATCAGCATACATGAAGATCTTTGAATAAGAAATACAACTGGGAAGGTCGTTGGTAAATAATGTAAAAAGTAAAGGTCCGAGATGACTACCCTGAGGTAAACCTGAAATAACGAAGATAGGTTTTTAAAAAAAAAGATGTTCTCAGCACAATTGCTTGGGTTCTACCTTTTAAATAGGATGGCATCCAAGATAAGAGCTTCGGAGAAAAACCTTTGGAACATATACACATATGAATAACATGGTCACACACAAGTTTGATCAAAATCGTTAGTCTAGAAAAAAGATATTAAACGGTTAATTTCTCATATTATCGGCGCCTTGCAGACTGAGCTCAGTTGTTGAGTCAAAATGCGCAGTTGTGTGTGTGCTTGTGTTGCTTGCTACATACATATAAAAGTAACGGATAATGTTAGCAGTTCTTAGGAATCGCGGTTCTTCGCAGGGTTCAGGGGATCTTCTAGTCGAGCAGTCTCGACTAGAGCACTCATACTTATATACTATTTCACGTAGTGATATAGTATATTGGGTTTTTGCAATGTCCGTCATGCTGTCCGTCCGTCTGTCCGTCTGTCCGTCCGTCCGTCTGTCCGTCTGTCCGTATGAACGCAAACCATTTCCACGCTATTGAAGCTAGAGACTTGAAATTTGAAATATATACTCGTGTATACCCTCGTCTGATAAAGTGTCAAGATTTTCCCGATACGCCTACTAGGGGCGTGGTAAATCGGATCTGAATATATAGTGCTTTTACTAGTTTCGTTATATTTTGAGCACTATTGATGCTAGAGACTTGAGACTTGGTATATATGCTCGGGTTAACATCCCACAATCGAAAAGGTATGGCGGATATATCTACGCCTTCAGGGGTCGTGGAAACTAATATCAGCTTATATCTCCCACAGTTTTAGTGCTAGAAGCTTCAAAATTGGATGCTAAGTTACTGGGGCCTCCTCTATCGATTCCCCAAAAATTATTGTTACGCCCCAAAAGGGGCGTGACATACAGAAAAATACCCTGTAATTTTCGCATTTTTCGAAGGTAAGCATCCAAACTTTACAGTTATATTCTTAAACGCCCACTCTATGCACATGCCAAAAATTATTTGTCTACGGCCACTGGGAGTGTGGCAAATCAAAACTGAAACATCTGCAGCTTCTGAGCCAATAACGCGCCACATAATTACTTTGTGACCTTTGACCTTGTCTTTTGATTTGCCAAATTATATATATGTGTTTGAAAAGATTATTTTATTAATACAAAATAACTAAATAAAGAAAATATAACAAAAATATCAACATGACCGCACCGGCCAACGAACTTAAATCACATTTTCAGAGTTGCCATCTCTTCATTTTGAGAGTTGCCACCTCTCTTATTTTGAGAGATGCCACCTCTCGATTTAGGTGCGTGTTTTTGCCAAGGTAAGGGTTCTAAGCTTCGATTCTAATTGAAACTGTCTGGCCACCTCCAATGAAAAGTTTTAATCTGCAGCTAATTTAAGCGCCGAC
The DNA here is from genome assembly GCA_035047545.1 of Drosophila paranaensis. NCBI lineage: Eukaryota > Metazoa > Arthropoda > Insecta > Diptera > Drosophilidae > Drosophila > Drosophila paranaensis. Next base: position 7,985 of record JAWNPL010000099.1, on the reverse strand, counting down.
AGTAGGGACTTAAGGTTAAATTTAAAAAAATATAATGTGATAGATGCCCCTGTGTGCTGCTGGGACGTGAAATAGTATTTCGCTGTCGGTTGCGTCCGACAGCAACGTTCTTACTTGTTTTAGTTTTATGTCTATTTTATGAAATTTTGAATTTAATTAAATTTTGGATACCGGTTTCATATTTCCCAAAATATTTAATTGAAGAAAGATGAAGGAAATGCCAACATATGATGAGTTTTCTTTATTTTAAATTTGAAATAGTTTAATAAAATAGGTAGATTATATGTTGAAGTTATTAAACAAAACATTTAGCCAATCGGCAAACACATGGGACTAGCAGCGCTTAGCATACAGTTATCCTATACGTGTGCACTTTTTGAACGGCATGCATCTAGCAAATTCTAAGAAATGCAAATTATAGTGTGCATATTTGACTTAGATGGCGCTATGGTTTGCGAATTATCAGCTGTTCCATCGAATTGAAACATGGATGGATGGCGCTTTTGGCTAAACATTTAAAAATGCATTAAATTTAATTTTGTGTGCGTTTATACTCAATGATAACTTATTTATATTGACCATAAATTGTTTTTCTTTAAGAAAAATATTAATCGAACATAATATATAGTTGAATCTTTGGAAGAAAAAGTAGACTATTGAAATTTACTTTGATTCTCGATTATTTGGACCAAAAATCGGTATAAGACCTGAAAGATGCTCAGCTTATACAGAAAATAATGTACGCCTCTCGAACGTTGATAAATAAAATCTGTTGCCGAAGCAATCCCATCAGGCCTATTGTATTGGCATGCCAGTGAGAGCGATGCAAATATTCTAAATAAAGTGTGACGAATCAACACTTTTTAATATTATATTAATATCGATTAAAAACGTTATCCAAATTCAGTTATTAAATTATATCTCCCACGTCTGTGTAGCTAGGGTTCCCAAATTTGTATATTTTTTCACGAAGTATCAATGGCCGTCATGCTGTCCTTCCGTCTGTCAGTCTGTCCGTATGAACGCAAACCATTTCCACGTTATTGAAGCTAGAGACTTGAAATTTGAAATATATACTGTATACCCTCGTCTGATAAAGTGTCAAGATTTTCCCGATACGCCTACTAGGGGCGTGGCAAATCGGATCTGAATATATAGTGATTTTACTAGTTTCGTTATATTTTGAGCACTATTGATGCTAGAGACTTGAGACTTGGTATATATGCTCGGGTTAACATCCCACAATCGAAAAGGTATGGCGGATATATCTACGCCTTCAGGGGTCGTGGAAACTAATATCAGCTTATATCTCCCACAGTTTTAGTGCTAGAAGCTTCAAAATTGGATGCTAAGTTACTGGGGGCCTCCTCTATCGATTCCCCAAAAATTATTGTTACGCCCCAAAAGGGGCGTGACATACAGAAAAATACCCTGTAATTTTCGCATTTTTCGAATGTAAGCATCCAAACTTTACAGTTATATTCTTAAACGCCCACTCTATGCACCTGCAAAAAATTATTTGTCTACGGCCACTGGGGGTGTGGCAAATCAAAACTGAAACATCTGCAGCTTCTGAGCCAATAATGCGCCACATAATGACTTTGTGACCTTTGACCTTGTCTTTTGATTTGCCAAATTATATATATGTGTTTGAAAAGATTATTTTATTAATACAAAATAACTAAATAAAGAAAATATAACAAAAATATCAACATGACCGCACCGGCCAACGAACTTAAATCACATTTTCAGAGTTGCCATCTCTCTCATTTTGAGAGTTGCCACCTCTCTTATTTTGAGAGATGCCACCTCTCGATTTAGGTGCGTGTTTTTGCCAAGGTAAGGGTTCTAAGCTTCGATTCTAATTGAAACTGTCTGGCCACCTCCAATGAAAAGTTTTAATCTGCAGCTAATTTAAGCGCCGACAGTAGGGACTTAAGGTTAAATTTAAAACAAGTAAGAAAACTCTAGTCGAGACCGCTCGACTAGGGTATACCCTGAACCCTGCGAAGAACCGCAATTCCAAGCAATCTCCGTTTCTTTAATATACATATGTATATATATGTTCATTACAAAGAGAACATACACACACATACACAGGCGCACACACACACAAGCGCCAGTCGTTGCGTCAGCTGTTCTTTGGCTGCTGTTTGCATGCCAATGACATGGGAAATTAAATGTTTAATAACTTTTTTTATAGAGTAACGATTTTGACCAAACTTGTTGATATACGGGAGTTACAAATTTGAGGCGAAGGAGGCGTGGCACCCAAAATTTAATAAAAATCGAAATTGCGTAAGGCTCAAATAACACTAAATGCAAAATTTGAAGACTCTAGCTAGAAAGACGAATTAGATAGAATTATATAGCTTAATTTAGATTTTCGTTTTTAATCGATAACAATAAAACGATAGCAGTTATCGAATTTCTGGAACAAACTTGATATTTTCGTGCTATACAGGAACATACATAAAAAATTTCAAGTCTAGCTCTTATCGGTTCTGAGAACGACGTGTTCATACATACGGACAGACGGACATGGGTATATCCACTATATATACAGAAGGAGGCATAGAAGACTAACGACAACATTATGACTCTAAAAAACAAATACAATATTCCCATCAAAGAAAAACGAATACAAGCAGTTAATAATTTAAACATTAGAACTGAACACATGTCTAAAGAACAACTCACTAGCATTACAAACTTAACAAAGAAATTCTCGAGTTTATTTTCAAAACCCAATGACAGATTATCATTTGCCACCTGTGTCCAAGCAGAAATAAGAACCACCTCAGACGCTCCAATTTATACGAAATATTACCCTTATCCCATGTCTTTACAACGAGAAGTAGAAGCACAAATACAAAAACTATTAGACGATGACATAATACGTCCCTCGCGTTCTCCATATAACTCCCCTGTAATAATAGTACCAAAAAAGTTAGACGCATCTGGCGAAAGGAAATATAGATTAGTCATTGACTATAGAAAGTTAAATTCCATAACCATCGCCGATCGGTATCCCATACCAGAAATAAACGAGGTATTAGCACAGCTAGGGGACAACAAAATATTCTCCGTACTTGATTTGAAAAGCGGATTTCATCAGATCCTATTAAAAGAAAAAGACATAGAGAAAACTGCCTTCTCCATAAAAAATGGAAAATATGAGTTTAAACGACTCCCCTTTGGTTTGAAAAACGCGCCATCCATATTTCAAAGAGCCTTAGATGACATATTAAGGCAACACATAGGAAAAATCTGTTATGTTTACATAGACGACATAGTCGTGTTCAGCAAAGATGAAAAATCCCATCTAGATCACCTCAAAACAATATTCCATACGCTCCACGAAGCTAACATAAAATGCCAAATAGACAAATGCGAATTTTTTAAAACTAGAGTAGAATTTTTAGGTTTTGTTATTTCAGATAAAGGCATAGAAACTAACAAAAACAAGTAAGAAAACTCTAGTCGAGGGTCCCGACTAGGGTATACCCTGAACCCTGCGAAGAACCGCAATTCCAAGCAATCTCCGTTTCTTTAATAAACATAAGTATATGTATGTTCATTACAAACAAAACATACACACACATACACAGGCGAACGCACACACAAACGCCAGTTGGTGCGTCAGCTGTTCTTTGGCTGCTGTTTGCATTGCAATGTTATGGGAAATTAAATGTTTAATAACTTTTTTTCTAGACTAACGATTTTGATCAAACTTGTTGGGCGTGATCATGTCATCCATATGTATGTATGTGCCAAAGCACAAGTCTCTAGTATTTGATATACGGGAGTTACAAATTTGAGGCGAAGGGGGCGCGGCACCCAAAATTTAACAAAAACCGAAATTGCGTAAGGCCCAAGTAACTGCAAAATTTGAAGACTCTAGCTATAAAGATGAATTAGATAGAATTTTATAGCTGAATTTAGATTTTCGTTTTTAATCGATAACAATAAAACGATAACAGTTATCGAATTTCTGAAACAAACTCGATATGTTCTGAGTTCTGAGATCGACGCGTTCATACATACGGACAGACGGACAGACGGACATACGGACAGACAGACAGACGGACAGACGGACAGACAGACAGACAGACGGACAGGGCTAAATCGACTCGGCTTGTCTCCCTGATCAACAATATATTTACTTAATGGGGTCTGCCACGCCTCCTTCTGCCTGTTACATACATACGCCTTCCAACAAAAACATTATACCCTGATTTCCCATTTTCAATGGGTTCAGGGTATAAAAAGGTAGAAGCAATTGCCAACTGTCCACCACCAAACACGCTTAAACAACTTCGGTCATTTCTCGGCCTATCCGGCTACTATCGCCGTTTCATCAAAGATTATGCAAAATTAGCAAAACCTCTCACCTCGTTGTTACGTGGTGAGGACGGCAGAATATCAAAGCAAGCTTCAAATAAGATATCCATAAAATTAGATTCAGTTGCCCTAGAGGCATTTAATAAATTGAAAAGTTCATTAATATCAGACGATGTTATTCTCAAATATCCCGACTTCAAAAAAGAATTTCACCTGACTACCGATGCATCGAATCACGCAATCGGTGCAGTTCTCTGCCAAGACGGACACCCTATTTCGTTCATATCTAGAACATTGTGTAAAGCAGAAGAAAATTACGCAACAAATGAAAAAGAAATGTTAGCTATCGTTTGGGCTCTAAAATCCCTCAAGAATTACCTTTACGGAAATTCAAAAGTCAAAATATTCACAGACCACCAACCTCTTACACATTCCCATAGTAGTTGGCATGGGAACGCCAAAATTAAAAGGTGGAAGGCAATCTTAGAAGAATACGACTACCAGCTAGTTTACAAGCCAGGTAAAGAAAATATAGTCGCCGATGCATTGTCCAGAACCCCTAACCAATTAAATAACCAAATAAATTCAATGACAGCCACCATTCATAGTGCAGATAGTTCAAGCCATCATTTGATACCAAGCCTTGAAGCCCCTATCAACGTTTATAAGAATCAAATCATAATTGCAAAGGAAAACAAAGAAACTTACGAATTTAGCATTCCGTTCCCCACCTTCCATAGACACTACATCGCGAGAGAACAATTTTCAGAAACCGACCTTATCAGCTTACTAAAAAAGTACTTAAACCCATCCGTTATGAACGGAATTCTCACAACTGAAGACATCATGGCCAAGCTACAGAATATCTACCCGTCTCACTTCAATACTTTCAAAATACGATTTTCACAGAACAGAATTATAGATATAGAAAAAGACTCGGATCAAGAGGAAGAAATATTAAAAACCAGAGCTTGCAAATAACAGTTGAGCGTTTTTTCGTCACGCTCAAAGTCAGAGCAGGAGCGAAAAATAGAAAATATTCCGCTCTTGCTCTGAGCAAGAGCGATTTTTTCATGTCTGAATCGGTCTTCGCATGAGGGTTGTTTTTTGGGTTTTTTGCGTCGATCGTTATTGCTGAGCATCTGTTCGCGAGAGGAAAATTTTTTGTTCGCGAGCTGAGCCTCAGCAAGTGAGCAAATGACCGAAAAAGTCAATGCAAAAGGTCTTTTGGCACTCTTTCATTAATTTGCCTTGTTGGAAAAAAATTATGTTTTTGGTATTAAGATGTTATTTAACTAGTACTAAACTTATACTGCCTATTGTTAAGTTAAATACCTAATTATATATTTAAATTGTCTGCGCTTATTGAACTTCGCAGTTCATTTAATATGAAATGCAGGGCTAAAAATAAGTTGCTGGTTAGAACTACCTGTGCAAGCGCATTTAAATGTGGCAGTTTAAGCTTGATATCATTAAAAATTAAAATATTTAGTAAATGTAAGAAACGAACTTGCGACGCAAGAATATTTTGCGTACTTTGATTAATACCATACACAAAGTATGTTTGCATCGCACATGAACATGCATCAGTCGCTCAAAGACCTTTTCTTAATTTTACTCAAGCGTTCGCTCGCGGTCTGACCGCAACAAATGAGAAAACGAAAAAAAACGGTTGTAGTCCGAGCGCGAGCGAACTGAGCGAAGACCGGGGTTTTCGGTCGCTCGCGAACATTTTCGTCAAATACTCAGTGAAAACTGTTATTCGAAGACCGCGCAAAATGCTCAACTGTTATTTGCGAGCTCTGTTAAAAACACACAATGGAGCACATAGAAACGCATACGAAAACCAAAAACAGATCGCGGAAAAGTATTACTTCCCAAGAATGAAAGCCAAAATTACAAACATAGTGAAACAATGTAAGGTTTGCAAAGAAGAAAAATACGATAGACGACCAACAAACCCAAGTCTGAAGGAAACACCGATACCCGAGTATCCAGGCCACATCATTCATATAGACATTTATTCTACCGAAAAGCACCTCGTGCTCACTGCAATAGACAAATTCTCAAAGCTTGCGCAAGGTAGAATTATAAAATCTAAAGCTATAGAAGATATCAGACAACCATTACATGAAATACTTTTCTACTATGGAGTACCAAAATTTGTAGCAGTAGATAACGAAAAATCTCTCAATTCGGCTTCCATCTCTTTCATGATGAAAAATCAGCTCAACATTGAAGTATTCAAAGTACCACCATATAAGAGTTCAGTAAACGGGCAGATAGAACGACTACACTCCACTTTATCAAAAATAATGAGATATCTTAAAAGAGAACGAAAAGATAGAAACTTCGCAGATCTCCTGCAAAGAGCTATTTACGAGTATAACAATTCCATACATTCAGTCACTAAACAACGCCCACTAGATATTTTCTTTGGCAGAAAGATTACAACAGACCCCGAACAATTCGAACAAGCACGCAAAGATAACATAACAAAGTTAAAAGAACAACAGACCAAAGACCTAAAATATCACAACCAATCTAGAAACCCTATACTAACGTACAAAACTGGACAGATAGTTTACGTAAAAATCAACACACGACTAGGATCTAAGCTTTCCCCCAGATACAAAAAAGAAATAGTTAAAGAAGACAACGGCACAACCATAAAAACAGAGTCAGGAAAAATAGTACATAAAAGCAATATTAAAAATGACCTTTCTCTACAGGATACTGGGAGTAATCCCAATACTGCCATAAGTGGAAATGACTAATTATACAAATAAAAACATACTCACCCTTCATGACCAACGCCATCCAAAAACATTCGTACCCTACTAACAAACTAAATACTAACATACAAATACAAATCCGTCTGATTAAAGAGGAAATAACAAACATAAAATACGCCATACAATGGGCTAAACTAAACATAGTAAACAGCATTCTCTTAAATGACAAAGATTTATACCTATAATTAAAGACAATACAGTTGTAAACTACAATTCAAAGAAATTTTCAAATATAAAAAAACCATGTTAGGATTAAGAAACAGCTGTAAAACTTATAACAACATGAAATTTGTAATCAAAAAATGTAATAGATTTAAGAGAAAACAACTGTATGCCCAAAATTAATGTTAGGGAAGATGCAAAATGTGACTACAGCAACGCAGACCACATCGAAAGCTTAGAAGAAATCCAAGAAGACATCATACTACTTAACAACTTCCAAGGTGGGAGGACACTGATCAAATAGTCCAAGAAGAAACACAAATCTTCAATTCACCAACATCCCGATTTTCTGACACTTGAGGACAACTGTCAAATTGAGGGTGGAAGAGTTAATGTAAGCAAAGTCAAAAGCAGTCCAACGCCCTGCAACATGCGCTCCGCCAAAAATGCTGACCTACGGTCTGCATTGCATCCGCTCCAAGCTGCAAAACAATTCTTAAGAATTATGGTTACGAAAGAAACACGCGCAACTGCTGGTGCAACCGCTGGCGCAACCGCTGGCGCATCCGCTGTAGTTGATATTTAAGCCACCCAATAATGTAATAGTTTCTCAGTTTCAATTTTGTATTCAAATAAACAAGTCGCTTCGCTGCGACAAATTAAACGAAACAAATCGTTTTTTAA
>JAWNPL010000097.1:0-65212 GCA_035047545.1 Drosophila paranaensis | reverse complement strand
GTCGATCGCAGAACCTATAAGAGCTAGAACATGAAATTTTTTATGTAGATCCTCGTATAGCGTGCGCAGATCAAGTTTGTTAAAAAAAAAAACGATAACAACTATCGTTTTAATGTTATCGATTAAAAACAGATATCTTCATTTATTTATAAAATTCTATTTAATTCATCTTTTTAGCTAGACTTTTCAAATTTTGTATTTAGTGTTACTTGTGTCATGCGCAATTTCGGTTTTTGTTCAATTTTGGGTGCCACGCCCTTCGCCTCAAATTTGTAACTCCACGTATATCAAATACTAGAGACTTGTCCTTTGGCACATACATACATTGGATGACATGATCACGCCCAACAAATCAAAATCGTTGCTCTAGAAAAAAGTTATTAAACATTTAATTGCCCATAGCATTGCCATGCAAAGCAGATAGAGAACAGCTGACGCACCGACTTGCGCTTGTGTGTGCTTGCCTGTGCATGTGTGTGTGTATGTGTTGCTTGTAATGAACATATATGTAGTTATGTATATTAAAGAAACGCAGATTGCTTGGAATAGCAGTTCTTCGCAGGGTTCAGGGTATACCTAGTCGACTAGAATTTTCTAACTTTTTTTATTGGGTCTGTAACGCCTCCTTCTGCCTGTTACATACATTTAAACAACCCCATTATATCCTGATTTCACATTTTAAATGGGTTCAGAGTATAACAAGTAAGAGTGCTCTAGTCGAGACTGCTCGACAAAGAGATCCCCTGAACCCTGCGAAGAACTGCGATTCCTAAGAGCCTCAACATTCTCCGTTACTTTTATATGTATCTAGCAAGCAAACCATACACACACACACTGATGCACGCACAAGAACACACACAGACGCACGCACAATCTGCTAACTGTGCATTATGACTCATCAGCTTCGCTGCTGCTGCAAGACGCCGATATTATGAGATATTAAATGTTTAATACCTTTTTTCTAGTCGAACGAATTTGTTGAGCGTGATCATGACGTTCATATGTGTGTATGTGCATGAAGCACAAGTCTCTAGTACTTGAAATACGTGATTTAGAAATTTGAGGCGAAGGAGCAATTTGAGGGCGTGGCATCCAAAATTTAACAAAAACCGAAATTGCAGAAGGCTCAAATAAGACTACATGCAAAATTTGAAGACTCTAACTATAAAGTTGAATTAAATAGAATTTTATAACTAAATGAAGACATCGGTTTTTAATCGATAACATTAAAACGATGATAGTTATCGAATATTTGACACAATCTCGATTGAATCGTGCTATACACGAACTTCCAAAAAAAATTTGAAGTCTCTAGCTCTTATGTCTTCTGAGATCGACGCGTTCAAACATACGGACAGACGGACAGACAGACATACGGACAGGGCTAAATCGACTCGGCTTCTCTCCCTGATCAAGAATATATATACTTTATGGGGTATGCCACGCCTCCTTCTGCCTGTTACATACATTTCCACAAAACCATTATACCATTTTTTCCCATTTTCAATGGGTTCAGGGTATAAAAACTAGATCAAGGAAACGAGTCAGATGATTTGAAGTTGAATTCATCTGAAAAATAGAAAACGAGAATAATTCATAAAAAATGGCAAAATGTAGGAATCTGGGAGTTTGAACTAGGATTAGAGATTCAAGAAGTGTTATTTATATTAAAGTCACTCAACCCCAGAAAGAAAAAAGTAAGAAAACTCTAGTCGAGACCGCTCGACTAGGGTATACCCTGAACCCTGCGAAGAACCGCAATTCCAAGCAATCTCCGTTTCTTTAATATACATAAGTAAGTAAGTTCATAGTTTAATAACTTTTTAATAACTTTTAATAACTTTTTTTCTAGAGCAACGATTTTGATCAAATTTGTTGGGCGTGATCATGTCATCCATATGTATGTATGTGCCAAAGGACAAGTCTCTAGTATTTGATATACGGAAGTTACAAATTTGTGGCGAAGGGGGCGGTGCATCAAAAATTTAACAAAACCGAAATTGTGTAAGGCTTACATAACACAAAATGCAAAATTTGAAAACTCTAGCTAGAAAGATGAGTTAGATAGAATTTTATAGCTTAATTTAGATTTTCGTTTTTAATCGATAACAATAAAACGATAACTGTTATCGAATTTCTATATCAACTCGGCTTCTCTCCCTGATCAAGAATATATATACTTTATGGGGTCTGCCACGCCTCCTTCTGCCTGTTACATACATTTTCCACAAAACCATTATACCCTTTTTCCCATTTTCAATGGGTTCAGGGTATAATAAGTAGGAAAACTCTAGTCGGGGGTCCCGGACCAGGAGATACCCTGAACCCCGCGCTATCTGCGTTTTTAAAATACTGCATAATTAGCATTTCGTATAAATGCGCGGAAAACTAATTTCAATTCCAATTGTTTAGCCAATAGCGCCATCTATTGTTCGATATAATAATTATGTTCAACATATTTTTTATTAAATTTTTTCCAATTTTTAAAAATGTAAATCCATTCATTTATTGACTTTGAGTGCAACTAACCTCAATTTAAATATTTGGGGAAATTTGGAGGCGGTATCCAAAATTTAACAAAAACCAAAAACTACATAAAATAAATATAAAACTTATAAAAAAATTTGGCGTTCTAGCTATAAAAACGTGGGAGATATAATTTTATAACTAAAATTCGATAATGTTTTTAATCGATAACATTAAAATTAAAATAGTTATTGACTTTTTTTTAACAAACTCGATCTTTTCGTGCTATTCACGGACGTACATAAAAAATATCAAATCTCTAGCTCTTATAAGTTTTGAGAACGACGCGTTCATATATACGGACAGACGGACACGGCTAAATCGACTCGGCTTGTCTCCCTGATCATGAATGTATATACTTTATGGAGTCTGCCACGCCTCCTTCTGCCTGTTACATACATTTCAACAAAAACATTATACCCTGAACTCACATTTTCAATGGGTTCAAGGTATAATCATTTTCCTTTACGTGTCCATAAATTTATTAAATTTTATTATTATATATAATTGACAAAACGAGTGTCAACTAAAATAGATACTAAATAATTTTATTTATAAAATAAAACAATCATAAAATATTTCAAAATATCACCAACCCGTTGGGGTATTTTATTTGCCAGTCACCCAGTTCACAGCCCATATGGTCAGTGATATTACTGAACGAAAGAAATTGTTGATAGAGGCATTCAAGGAAAATAAAAAAATAAAATTAAGGGTTTAAATCTAAATATATATATTATAAATAATGTATTGGCGGCTATACCTTAACAACAAATTTATCCACCGTCATGATTGGGTACTTTGATGAATATCTTTAAGAAAAGCTGAAAGCAAGGATTTGATTAGAGGAAGAGAGAGTTCAGAGGAAAAAACGTGATAAAATTTATTTTAATTCGCGCATAATACATGAAATGTACTGTGCAACGAGTAATCCGATGGGAAAAGTGGTAGTTGTTCTTGAAGGAACCGAGAAATTAAGTTTCATTAACAAGAAGGACGAATCAATATTACCTACAATCAAATTATGCAGAAAAGCAATCCCAAGGATTGTTCTACGATTTATTAAGGATGGAAGATCAATAAGAAGGAGATGACTATGATAAGACGGTAGACGGAGATTAGGGTCCCAGTTTAGATTTCTTAAAGCAAAGAGAAGGAACTGTTTTTGGACCGATTCAATACGATCCTGGTACAAATTTTATGCTGTGGAGACCAGATAATTGAACAGTATTCTAAAATAGGTCGTACCAGCGAAACATAAAGGAGTTTGGTTACAAAAGGATCATTGAACTCTTTTGCCCAACGTTTAATGAAGCCAAGAACACTTTTAGCTTCATTCATAATGGTTGAGATATGAGTATTGAAGCGAAGTTCTGTATCGAAAAGTACAGCAAGATCTTTGTCAGAAAAAATGCGTTGTAGAGAATCGCTATAAATTGAAAAATTAGCAATGTATGGAGTAGTACAACAGAAGGTCATTGTTATACATTTAGAACAGTTTAAACGCAATCTATTGGCCAAGCACCAAAGTTGGAAGGAATTAAGATCATCTTGTAAGCATTGATGATTGATTGTGTTAGAATAAGAAAGGCAAAGTCTTAAGTCATCAGAATACATGAAGATCTTTGAATAAGCAATACAACTGGGAAGGTCGTTGATAAATAATGTAAAAAGTAAACGCCCTAGATGACTACCCTGAGGTACACCTGAATGAACGAAGATTTGTTTCGAAAAAGATGTTCTCAACACAACTCTTTGTGTTCTTCCCTTTAAATAGGATGATAACCAAGATAAGAGTTTAGGAGAAAACCCTATGAGGTCTAGCTTATGAAGTAATACTTCATGGTGAACTGAATCAAATGCTTTGCTGAAATCTGTATATATAACATTAGTTTGCATTTTATTTAAAAAACTTTCGTTTACTATGGAAGTAAATTCCAGCAGATTAGTCGACAATGAGCCTTCGCTTAAGTCTGATACTATGTCTCTATTGGCAAACAACTTTGGGGTGAACATGGCAAATGCACCTCCGTTACACAGCACATCGACCGGTCAAGTAGAGCGCTTCCACAGCACTCTCCTAGAAATTGCGCGTTGTCTCAAGCTCCAAAGAGGCATCAGCCGTGTTGAACTGGTCCTGCTGGCTACGAGCGAATATAACAGATCTATTCATTCAGTTACTGACAGAAGGCCGGTTGATATCGTACATAGCAGAAAGCCGGAAGATCACCAGGAAGTTAGGGGTAGAATAGAGAAAGCGCAGGTAGCACAAAACGCCAGGTTTAACCAAAACAGACAGAAAAGGTACTGGTAAAAATAAACCGAAGACTGGGGAACAAGCTCACTAAGTTGTGTAACGAGGAGAAGGTTGAAGCGGACTTGGGGACAACGGTCCTTATTAGAGGGAGGGTGGTCCACAAGGACAACCTTCGTTGAGTTATAGCTTACAGTTTTCAAGTTTTTCGGTACATTATAAGAATTGGGTTTCATTGTAGGTTTTACGGGACGTTAACGATACTTCTGATGACAGCGACAGCACATTCGACCGACTACTCACACTCAGACAATCACGGATGGCGACGCACTGATTTGGGACGATTACGATTACTTAAGACATACGACTAATTTTTCGGAATTCACTCGAATGACTGACGAGACAGCCAGACTAACGGAAATGTTTCCACAATCCCATATGCGGAAGCTGCTGGAAGTAGACACCGGACACGTACGAGACTTGTCCGCTCTTGACTTGCACCACCGAAATGCAAGAAGTTTAGACTTTTTAGGCACGGCTCTTAAGGTCGTTGCAGGTACACCCGACGCACATGACTTGGAAAATATTAGAATGACAGAGGCACAGCTGGTCGACTCAAACAACAAGCAGAATCAAATTAACTTACTAACCGACACGGTCAACAAATTAGTTAAGGTAGCTAAAAAGGAGCAAATAGATACTGCCCACCTCTACGAAACCTTGCTAACCAGGAACAGAATTCTCATCATCGAAATTGGTAATCTCATGTTAACTATCACTTTTGCTAAATCTAATATTATCAATCCAAATATACTTGACCATGCTGATCTTAAGTCTATTCTTATGAACGAACTCACAGGGACTACGATAACTGACTTGTTAAATGTATCTAGCATTAAGATCCTACAATCCTCTAGCGTAATTAAGACAATTATTAAGTATCCCCAGTAAGTAAACTTTGCGCATAACAATACGATACTGCGGATATCGGACCATTTGGTAGCGGAAAAGAAGTTCTGGCAGTCACAAATTGCGTGCCAACAACCGAGCAAGCACCGAGCGAAACCTGCGCTCAAGGTCTACATTCCGGCGGTGTGGCACATTGTGAAACACAACCTAGCCACCTTGATCCCATAACCGTAGTCGATGATGGCATCATCATCATCAATGATCGGCCAGCTACTGTGGTATTCGACGATAGCCTTGAAGTCGTTTCAGTTGTACTGATAAATGGAACCAGATATGTGAATCGCAACAACGTCCAAGAGCGATTCCCAGGAGTTGCAGCTTCCCCTCTGTTGAACATTACAGGCCACAGTCCTACACTAAGTCTCCCGTTCCTTCATCGTTTAAGTGAACAAAACCTTAATTACATCAAGCAAATGAAAGACGGTGTTACATCTGAGACTAAGTTTATCTTGGCCTTCGGCATCGGCATCGTGGCTTGCTCCCTGTTTTGGGGATGCTTTGTTCTTCACAAGTACTTCAGGAACAAGCAAGCTTCACGGCGTATAGAGGAACCGTCGACGACTTACAAGACGACCGAGCACGGTCAGTCTTCGAAGGGGGGGAGTAGTTAACTGTGAGAACGACCCCAGAACGTTCCCACGAAAACTGCTGACCCAATATTATCAATGGTCAGCGAAGGTGCGCTGGGTCTGGGTATCAAGTTCAACAGTGTCAACGACCCACAAGCTCGAGTCAGCGGCTCGCAACTACGTTGCGCGACTTCTGCAGAATAACATGAAACTCGGCACGAGGCGCAAGCAATGCAGTTCTGCAGCGCGGCGCGGTTGGTGATGCAACAACCAAAGGCGACAGCGGCAGCGGCGCTGGCGACAATTTTACTTTAAATAGCCTAAGACTATCCCATGTATTTTTAGATTAAGTTTATATTCAAATTGCGGCGGATCGCCCGGAATAAACGATCATTGTCTCATTTAGTTCCCCCGACTTTTAATTTGTGTCCGGGCAACTATATTAGTAATTTACATAAGGCATAAATGCTTATGTTGCAGATCTCACGCTGCAGGTCCGTCCACATATAGCCGGATTATATGACGGCTTATGTGCGGGTGCATTACGTAAACACAGTGACAAAGTGCCACTGTGTATATGAGTGTAACACTCTAACTTTTAGTCGAGCATATGACAACATCAGATATTGTATATACTACAATACGATGGGCATATGCTTATGTTACATACAACATGATACATTATGAACGCGTTGATATCAGAACCTACAACAGTTAGAGACTTAAAATTTTTTTTGTAGGTCCCTGTATAGGGCGGGCATATCGAGTTTGTTTCAGAAAATCGATAACTCATTTCATTTTTATACTATTTCACGTAGTGAGTATATTGGTTTTGTGCAATATCCGTCATGCTGTCCGTCCATCTGTCCGTATGAACGCAAACCATTTCCACGCTATTGAAGCTAGAGACTTGAAATTTGAAATATATACTCGTGTATACCCTCGTCTGATAAAGTGTCAAGATTTTCCCGATACGCCCACTAGGGGCGTGGCAAATCGGAAAATGCATTTTCCTGGCTAGAGAGTTGAACACTCATGTCGAGTGGAGGCGTGGCAAATCGGGTCAAACTGTATCTTCTACAGTTTTAAAGCTAGAACGCCCAAATTTGGCACGTGGGTTACTGTTACAATCCTATAAGGATCGCCCAAAAAATTTTATGTCCACGCCTAATAGGGGCGTGGCAAATCGGATCTGAATATATAGTGATTTTACTAGTTTCGTTACATTTTGAGCACTATTGATGCTAGCGACTTGAGACTTGGTATATATACTCGGGTTAACATCCCACAATCGAAAAAGTATGGCGGATATATCTACGCCTTCAGGGGGCGTGGCAACAAATATCAGCTTATATCTCCCACAGTTTTAGTGCTAGAAGCTTCAAAATTGGATGCTAGGTTACTACCGATTCCCCAAAAATTATTGTTACGCCCCAAAAGGGGCATAACATACAGAAAAATACCCTGCAATTTTCGCATTCAAAATTTACAGTTATATTCCTGAACGCCCACTCTATGCACATGCCAAAAATTTGTTGTCTACGGCCACTAGCAAGTAAACCAGCGCTTGTGGATCGGCATGCGTTTCCAGCAGGCCCTTGGCAATGTGTCGCATCTGACTTACTAGGACCTTTAGCGAGCAACGACTATGTACTGGTGTTGATCGACTATTTTTCCAGATACATGGAATTGAAGTTTATAAAAACTATTTCGTCGAAGGTGCTGATCGAGCAAATGGATGAGATATTTTCGCGTTTGGGAATACCACGAACGCTGAGAACCGATAATGGTCAGCAATTCGTAAGTCTCGAACTTCAAAATTTTTGTCGGACCAACGGTATTACCCAAATAACGACACCACCATATTGGCCACAGGCGAATGGCGAAGTTGAAAATATGAACAAGTCATTGGTGAAACGCCTTAAAATTGCGTGGTCGAAAGGGAAAGATTATAAACGGGAGATCCAAAACTTTGTAATGATGTACAACGTAACACCACATGGAACCACAGGAGCAGCTCCTTCGGAATTGATGTTTAACGGATCATTAGGGACAAGATACCGGATGTTCGAGACGTTGTGGGTGGTGTTGGTGAATCCTCGGAAAGAGACTTGGATTGCTGGAACAAACAGAAGGGAAAAGAGAAAGCAGACAGGGGAAGAGGCGCCAAAGCATCGGATATCCAACCCGGAGACAAAATTGTGCTGAAGAATGTATTGTGCCCACATAAGCTGACACCCACGTTTGATACAACCGAGTACGTGGTAGTCAACAGAAAAGGGAATATAGTCAAAGTGCAAGGAGGAGGGAAAACGCTAACCAGAGATGTGAGTCATTTAAAAAAAATTCCAGTTATAGGTACCTATGAAGCTGCAGCGACAACCGATAGTGTTCAGGGCACGAGCACATCCGGACAAGCGACTCAAGCACCGGAAAACGAAGCCTGCGCTCAGGACGAGGGTTATGTGGTTTTATACGTTTTATATGCTGCGCTTGCCGCCAAGAATCAAAGTGAAGTGAGTTGAAGAAACGATGCCAAAGCTCGTACGTGAAAAGCTCATTCCGTGTCTTGTGCCGCGGAGCTTGTTGTCTGCTGATCGCCGGCCACCGAAAGCTCTCTTGGCACGGTCTCCACATAACTCCAATGTTTTTCAGCTTCAGCTTCAAACCCTCGTCCTGAGCGCAGGCTTCATTTTCCGGTGCTTGAGACGTTTGTCTGGATGTGCTCGTGCCCCGAACACTATCGGTTGTCGTTGCAGCTTCATGGGTACCTGTAACTGGAATTTTTTTTAAATGACTCACATCTCTGGTTAGCGTTTTCTCTCCTCCTTGTACTTGGACTATATTCCCTTTTCTGTTGACTACCACGTACTCGGTTATATCAATCTTGGTTGTCAACTTATGTGGGCAAAATACATTCTTCAGCACAATTTTGTCTCCGGGTTGGATATCCGATGCTTTGGCGCCTCTTCCCCTGTCTGCTTTCTCTTTTCCCTTCTGTTTGTTCCAGCAATCCAAGTCTCTTTCCGAGGATTCGCCGACATCACCCACAGCGTCTAGAACATCCGGTATCTTGTTTCTAATGATCCGGTTAAACATCAATTCCGAAGGAGCTGCTTCTGTGGTAATTTAAGGCATTTCACCAATGACTTGTTCATATTTTCAACTTCACCATTCGCCTGTGGCCAATATGATGTTGTCGTTATTTGGGTAATACCGTTGGTCCGACAAAAATCTTTGAAGTTAGAGACTTACGAATTGCAGACCATTATCGGTTCTCAGCGTTCGTGGTATTGCCAAACGCGAAAATATCTCATCCATTTGCTCGATCAGCACCTTCGACGAAATGGTTTTTATAAACTTCAATTCCATGTATCTGGAAATTAGTCGATCAACAGCAGTACATAGTCGTTGCTCGCTAAAGGTCCTAGTAAGTCAGATGCGACACATTGCCAAGGGCCTGCTGGAGACGCATGCCGATCCATAAGCGCTGGTTTACTTGCTAGCGTCACGGAGATGCAGTCTCTACAGGCCTTAACAAATTCTTCTGATTCCCGGTCAATCCTTGGCCACCACACCTTTGAACGTAATCTTCGTTTCATAGCCGATTCACCCGGGTGGCCCTCGTGAGCCAGTTCGAGCACTTGCGATCGAAGTATTGTAGGTATAACTATTTTCGTTCCGCGTAAGAGTACATTTCCAACTGTCGATAACTCCCATAGGAACTGATAATATGGACTGGATGAGTTCGCCTCCCATGAGTTGGTGCTAAGATGGGTCATTGCATCAATTATTTCTCGGTGCTGCATACTTTTTTCCATGATTTCCGATATGGTTAGAGACTTCGGTACTCCTTTGGCTACAATTTGAAAGATATTTTGCTCATCCTGCCAGTCGAAAGCTACCTCTTCTGTAAGTTGACAAAGACGCGACACGGAATCTGCGATGTTTTCCTTTCCTGCTTTGTAGATGACTCGGAATCGGTAGGACTGTAGGCGTAGTAACCAACGTTCGATACGTGCCGGTGGTTTCGAAGTTGGTTTGAAGATGGATTCCAATGGCTTATGATCCGTTATCAGATCGAATTCCAGTCCTGCTAGGTAGTAGTAAATCTTCTTCAGCGTATCGAAGGCTTGCTGTTCTTTGTTGGTCCAATCAAATTTAATCTTCTCAGTGGCTCCGTTGTGTTGGCGAGATCGGGTATAAATTTCCCCACGTATGTTACGAGGCCCAGGAAACTCCTTGTCTCCTCCTTAGTTTTCGGCGCACGGAAGTCTGTGATCACTTTAATTTTCTTCGGATCCGCTTCGATACCATGGTCCGATAGAATATGGCCAAGAAACTTGAGTTTTGTTGTTTTCTACGCACATTTTTGCTTATTCAAAACAACGTTGTGGGTATCGAAGATTTTCAGAACCGCAGTTAGCGCCTTGTCGTGTTCTTCTTTGTTTTTGCCAAAGACGATGACATCGTCAATATAGTTCAGAGCATTGGGGTAGCCTACTAACAATTCCTCCAGCCGCTTCTGGAAAACTTCTGGAGCCGAGTTAACTCCGAAAAATAGTCTTTTATAACGAAATAGCCCCTTGTGTGTAATAAATGTGGTAATCTGCCGACTTGACTCATCGAGCACCAATTGGTGATAAGCATTTTTCAAATCCAGCCTGGAAAAACATCTCGCCTCCCGTAGTTTGGTCATGAACATGTCGAATGTTGGCAGTGGGTAGTGTTCCCTCGAGATGGCAAAATTCGCCCCACGCCTATCCAGACATAGCCTTATCTCGCCGCTTCCTTTATACGCAATTACAACTGGTGAAGTCCATGAACTCGGTCCATGGACTGGCTCTATAATGTCTTGCTGCACAGCCTGGCTTATTCTTTCTGCAATTTGGTCTTCTAACGCAGTCGGAAATCTCCGCATTGGCTGCTGCACTGGTCTCACATTGTGGTCTGTGGCCAATCTCACAGGTGAAGGTTTCCATTTCGGAAAATGTGCGCACGAATCCACTCTATTTACGCCTAAACCAAATTTTAGGACGTTGAGTTGTACGACTGTGTCCCTTCCTAGTAATGATTGTCTACCATTTTCAATTACATAAAATGTAGCAATCATCTCTGGTCTTTCCTGAATTCTTATCGGAGCTTCAAAAACGTTAGTCACCTTCAGCACGTCATCCGAAGCATAGGCTCGAAACTGGGTAGACGAGTTGGTACGAACATTGAAGACTGTCGCATGTACACTATTCAGTTGCAGCCAATCGCCACGGCTTATCAGGTTGTACCGTGATCCGAAGTCAATTATCATTTGCAGCTGGGATCCCCCAACTAGACATGATACGGTTTCTTCTCCTTCTGGTTCACCAGTTATTTTAAAACAGTTCGACCAGCTGTTGTCGCTGTGACACTTAGTCTCCTCCTCCTCGATGGCGCTCACCTGGTACTGTGAGGTTCGTGGTCGCTTGCGTTGATTATCATATGGTGTTCCAAAACGTCTCTTCAATGTGGTCTTACACATCCGAGCATAATGTCCGAACTGGGAACATTAATTACAATTTGAGTTTCTTGCCGGGCATGCCATACTGCGTTCATCATGGTCTGCTGCTCCACACCGGTCACACACATCATTCGTCGTGTCATTTCTTTTTGTTTCGACGGCAATTTTCTTCACGACATCGGCATCCGACGAAATCACCATTGCCTCTGCTGATTCACTCGCTCTTCAACTGTGCACATACTTATTATCTCCTCCAGCTTGAGCTCCGCTTCTAATAGCTTCTTTTTCAACGCAGTCTTAGCCCAGGCATCAATGATTTTATCAGCGATGCAGATTTCCTCTATTTCGATCTTGGTGGCTCCAAAAGAGCATTTACTGGCTTGTTGTCTTAGTCGCAGCAAGAACTCAGCGAAGCACTCACCTTGGCGGGGCACCATGCTGCGAAACATGTGCCTTTCGAATACGGCGTTACGTTGCGATGAAAAATATTCATTTAATTTATCCACCAGTGGAGTAAATACATAATTTTCCTTTGTCGTATGTAGCTGTGGTCCGCCGAGATGCAGTAATTTGTATTTGGCGCGCATATCGAGTTTGTTTCAGAAATTCGATAACTGTTATCGTTTTATTGTTATCGATTAAAAACGAAAATCTAAATTAAGCTATAAAATTCTATCTAAATAATCTTTATAGATAGAGTTTTCAAATTTTGCATTTAGTGTTTTTGAGCCTTCTGCAATTTCGGTTTTTGTTAAATTGCCACGCCCCCTTCTCTTCTAATTGGTAAAACACGTATTTCAAGCACTCTAGACTTATGCTTCGGCGAGAGTAAACTGTCTCTCTTTAGCAAAGGGATTATTTATAACGCGATTGTGGCACCAGTGTTCACATACGCTATACCACTATGGGGATCAGCTGCCCAAACGCACATTAAACAAGTAAGAAAACTCTAGTCGAGACCGCTCGACTAAGAGATCCCCTGAACCCTGCGAAGAACCGCTATTCCAAGCATTCTTTATTTCTTTTATATACACATGCATATGTACGTTCATTACAAGCAAAACATACACACACACATACACAGGCGAACGCACGCGTCAGCTGTTCTTTGGCTGCTTTGCATGGCAATGCTATAGGAAATTAAATGTTTAATAACTTTTTTTCTAGAGCAACGATTTCGATCAAACTTGTTGGGCGTGATCATGTTATCCATATGTATGTATGTGCCAAAGCAGAAGTTTCTAGTATTTGATATACGGGAGTTACAAATTTGAGGCGAGGGGGCGTGGCACCCAAAATTTAACAAACCGAAAATGCATAAGGCTCAGAAAACACTAAATGCAAAATTTGAAGACTCTAACTATAAAGATGAATTAAATAGAATTTTATAACTAAATGAAGATATCGGTTTTTAATCGATAACATTAAAACGATGATAGTTATCGATTATTTGAAACAAACTCGATCGAATCGTGATATACACGAACTTCCAATTTGAAGTCTTATATCTTCTGAGATCGACGCGTTCAAACATACGGACAGACAGACAGACAGACGGACACGGCTAAATCGACTCGACTTGTCTCCCTGATCAAGTATATATACTTTATGGGGTCTGCCACGCCTCTTTCTGCCTGTTACATACATTTTCACAAAACCATTATACCCTGATTTCCCATTTTCAATGGGTTCAGGGTATAACAAGTAAGAAAACTCTAGTCGAGACCGCTCGACTAGGGTATACCCTGAACCCTGCGAAGAACTGCTATTCCAAGTATTCTTCTTTTCTTTTATATACACATGCATATACAACACACTCACACACAAGCGCAAGTCGTTACGTCAGCTGTTCTTTGGCTGCTGTTTGCATGACAATGCTATGGGAAATTAAATGTTTAATAACTTTTTTTCCAGACGAACGATTTTGATCAAACTTGTTGGGCGTCATCATATATACGGGATATACGGGAGTTACAAATTTGAGGCGAAGGGGGCACGGCATCCAAAATTTAACAAAAACCGAAATTGCGTAAAACCTAAATATCACTAAATGCAAAATTTGAAGACTTTAGCTAGAAAGATGAATTAGATAGAATTTTATAGCTTAATTTAGACATTCGTTTTTAATCGATAACAATAAAACGATAACAGTTATCGAATTTCTGAATCAAACTCGATATGCGCGCCCTGTACAGAGACCTACAAACAAATTTGAAGTTTCTAGCTATAGTAAGTTCTGAGATCGACGCGTTCATACATACGGACAGACGGACAGACGGACAGACGGACGGACGGACAGACGGACAGACAGACAGGGCTAAATCGACTCGGCTTGTCATCCTGATCAAGAATATATATACTTTATGGGGTCTGCCACGCCTCCTTCTGCCTGTTACATACATACGCCTTCCAACAAAAACATTATACCCTGAATTCCCATTTTCAATGGGTTCAGGGTATAAAAAAAATATATATATATACATAAATATGAATGACATAATGACAAGTTTGATCAAAAACGTTTGTCTAGAAAAAAGTTATAAAATATTGTCGAGCGGTCTGGACTAGAGCACTCTTACTTGTTATACCCTGAACCCATTGAAATGGGAAATAAGGGTATAATGTTTGTGTTGAAATTAGAGCTTGCAAATAACAGTTGAGCGTTTTTTCGTCACGCTCAAAGACAGAGCAGGAGCGAAAAAGAGAAAATATTCAGCGATTTTTTCTTGTCTGAATCGGTCTGCGCATGAGGTTTTTTGGGTTTTTTGTGTCGATCGTTATTGCTGAACATCTGTTCGCGAGCGGAAAATTTTTTGTTCGCGAGCTGAGTCTCAGCAAGTGAGCAAATGACCGAAAAAGTCAATGCAAATGGGCTTTTGGCACTCTTACATTAATTTGCCTTGTTGGAAAAAAATTATTTTTTTGGTATTAAGATGTTATTTAACTAGTACTAAACTTATACTGCCTATTGTTAAGTTAAATAACTAATTATACATTTAAATTGTCTGCGCTTATTGAACTTCGCCGTTCATTTAATATGAAATGCAAGGCTAAAAATAAGTTGCTGGTTAGAACTACCTGTGCAAGCGCATTTAAATGTGGCAGTTTAAGCTTGATATCATTAAAAAATTAAAATATTTAGTAAATGTAAGATACAAGATTGCGACGCAAGAATATTTTGCGTACTTTGATTAATACCATACACAAAGTACGTTTGCATCGCACATGAACATGCATCAGTCGCTCAAAGACCTTTTTCTTAATTTTACTCAAGCGTTCGCTCGCGGTCTGACCGCAACAAATGAGAAACGAAAAAAACAGTTGTAGTCCGAGCGCGAGCGAACTGAGGGAAGTTTGATCCAAATCGTTGCTCCAGAAAAAAAGTTATTAAACATTTCATTTCCCATAACATTGGCATGCAAATAGCAGCCAAATAACAGCTGACGCACCGACCGACTGGCGTTTGTTTGTGCGTTCGCCTGTGTATGTGTCGCTTGTAATGAACATACATATACATATGTATTATAAAAGAAACGGAGAATGCACGAAATAGCGGTTCTTCGCAGGGTTCAGGGTATACCCTAGTCGAACGGTCTCGACTAGAGTTTTCTTACTTGTTAAAATTAGAAATATAATGCCAAAAATCTTCTGGCAGTACTCCTTCCTTCGCCATTTACGGTCTAGATCATATTTGGTGAACACAATCCTGTTAATAATAAGAACTAATTCAAAATTCTGTTCTATTGAAAATGCAATTTAGTGCTGCTAACCCAATAAACATTTTATTTATATAATTCATATTATATTGATATTGACCAAAAATGTTAGTTTTTGCAATTTTTTGAAAAATTACGGTGTTTTAGTCTCTTAACACGTAGATCTTCTTTAAAATACAGAGATCTACGTAAAAAGGCGGAGGGTTGCCATCCCTGAGCGCAGTCTTTCTCACCAGAGATTATCTTTATGGTATTCTCCGTACGTCCTACGTCGGGGTCGATACCAGAGATTCTTGTCATGGTGTCGTCCCCGTGTCTCACGTAATCCTCGCTACCAGATTGGAAACATGACTTCAGCAGCGTTATATTGGCCACCCTTTCTTTGCACTCACCTTGTTTCATAAGTCGCAGCATATTAGAGGAAATGAACTTGACGACCAAATGGAGACCATCAATCTTGAGTGCCATCTTGACTGCAAAACCGTCGGCCGCATTAGATAGCTGATGCTGACGCAGTAGAACTAAAGTCCCGGTCCTTTGCACTGAGCTCAGTAATTGCAAATCCCGGTCCCGACGATAACTTCATCATAGAGCGCGATTTAGTTTCCCGCGCAGATACTGGACGTCAAACTGAAATTACTGCAATTCGAGCGTCCATCGGGCGATCCGGGCTATCAAATTCAGCCATTTCAGTGCCAGCAGATCCGTAATCAGTTGTATCCTTCAGATAGCACCGCATCATCCTGATCGCTAATCGATGGCCAGGTACTTTTTCTCCGTTGCCGATACTTCCGGCTCGCGTACGCAATCACCCGTTACTGGCCTTCCACCTTCATAGCCCATAATCGCTGGCGCCGGGGTATAACACAAACATAGTGGAGAAGTCCGCACATGCCAAGTGGGCGGGTCGTCAAGCTGTCCTTGAGCTTTTGGAGTGGTTCCTCTTGTTCCTAGTCTTAACTCCACTTGGTCTTAAGGAGTGATGTCATCGGTTGGATTTAAGATCTGAAGTTGGGAATTTCCGAATTGCCTCAACCTTCGCAGGATTTGTGCAAGTCCCTTCTCCAGTCACCACATGACACACTCTGAAGAAACTGCACTTCGTCCTGTTGAGTTTGAGGTTGGCCACCCTCAGGCGGCGAAACACTCCTCTCAAATTTGCCATATGCTGCTCCTTCATGGCTCCTATCACCACGACGTCATCTATATGTAAACGTACGACTCCATCTCCGGACCGATAACCGTATCTAACGCCCTCGGAAACGAGCCTAGCTCCGCCATCAGGATGTGCCACTAGCCACTTTTAAGGTCCAGCGTAGAGATGACTCGTGCGTGGTGCAACCTGAGCTTCCGGTAATCGATGCACATGCGCCACTCTCCCGTCTTTTTCTTTCTATTTTTATACCCTGAACCCATTGAAAATGGGAAATCAGGGTATAATGTTTTTGTTGGAAGGCGTATGTATGTAACAGGCAGAAGGAGGCGTGGCAGACCCCATAAAGTATATATATTCTTGATCAGGGAGACAAGCCGAGTCGATTTAGCCCTGTCCGTCTGTCTGTCTGTCTGTCCGTCTGTCCGTCTGTCCGTATGTATGAACGCGTCGATCTCAGAACTTACAATAGCTAGAGACTTCAAATTTTTTTTGTAGGTCCCTGTATAGGGCGCGCATATCGAGTTTGTTTCAGAAATTCGATAACTGTTATCGTTTTATTGTTATCGATTAAAAACGAAAATCTAAATTCAGCTATAAAATTCTATCTAATTCATCTTTATAGCTAGAGTCTTCAAATTTTGCATTTAGTGTTACTTGGGCCTTACGCAATTTCGGTTTTTGTTAAATTTTGGGTGCCACGCCCCCTTCGACTCAAATTTGTAACTCCCGTATATCAAATACTAGAAACTTGTGCTTTGGCACATACATACATATGGATGACATGATCACGCTTAACAAGTTTGATCAAAATCGTTAGTCTAGAAAAAAAGTTATTAAACATTTAATTTCCCATAACATTGCAATGCAAACAGCAGCCAAAGAACAGCTGACGCACCAACTGGCGTTTGCGTGTGCGTTCGCCTGTGTATGTGTGTGTGTATGTTTTGTTTGTAATGAACATATATATACTTATGTTTATTAAAGAAACGGAGATTGCTTGGAATTGCGGTTCTTCGCAGGGTTCGGGGTATACCCTAGTCGGGACCCTCGACTAGAGTTTTCTTACTTGTTGCTATTGGTGTTGCTCCTATCCGTAGCAGCTCCACCGCTGTCGATGCTGTTGTCTCGTCGTTTGCTGTTTCCTCTCTCCTGGCTCCTCTATCCGCATGCAATAGCTTCCTTGTCTTAGGTAGTTGTGCAGGCATCACTCGTTCTTCCATCGGAGCACCCTCTACTGACGCTTCCTTGGAGGCGGATGGCAACACCTTTCCTAGTGGTTCGACCTCTGTCCTCATGATCAACTCTGCGGGTCCATCGGGCACCTTATGGAAAACAGGAAATCCATCCCTAGGTTCAACTTGTCTAGCATAGTCGGCATGACGAGCATGGGCATCAGCACGCCCTTCTCCTTCCCTTCCTTCTACCTTCACCCTCATCAACCTTATCACCTATTAACCGGTACTTTTAATATGTTTGTAAAATAACAAGTAAGAAAACTCTAGTCGAGACCGCTCGACTAGGGTATACCCTGAACCCTGCGAAGAACCGCTATTCGAAGCAATCTCCGTTTCTTTAATATACATAAGTATATATATGTTCATTACAAACAGAACATACACACACATACACAGGCGCACACACACACAAGCGCCAGTCGTTGCGTCAGCTGTTCTTTGGCTGCTGTTTGCATGGCAATGCTATGGGAAATTAAATGTTTAATAACTTTTTTTCTAGAGTAACGATTTTGATCAAACTTGTTGGGCGTGATCATGTCATCCATATGTATGTATGTACCAAAGCACAAGTCTCTAGTATTTGATATACGGGAGTTACAAATTTGAGGCGAAGGGGGCGTGGCACCCAAAATTTAACAAAAACCGAAATTGCGTAAGACCTAAATAACACTAAATGCAAAATTTGAAGACTCTAGCTATAAAGATGAATTAGATAGAATTTTATAGCTTAATTTAGATTTTCGTTTTTAATCGATAACAATAAAACGATAACAGTTATCGAATTTCTGAAACAAACTCGATATGCGCGCCCTATACAGGGACCTAAAAAAAAAATTTGAAGTCTCTAGCTATTGTAAGTTCTGAGATCGACGCGTTCATACATACGGACAGACGGACAGACGGACAGACAGACAGACAGACGGACAGGGCTAAATCGACTCGGCTTGTCTCCCTGATCAAGAATATATATACTTTATGGGGTCTGCCACGCCTCCTTCTGCCTGTTACATACATACGCCTTCCAACAAAAACATTATACCCTGATTTCCCATTTTCAATGGGTTCAGGGTATAAAAAGAGGAATATATGTGCAACTTTAGTATAATTATATTTTATTTATTTATTTCATCGCAATATTTTTTCTTATGCATTCTTAAATAGAATAAATGACAAAAATAGAGAAGAATAACAAAAACCCAAAAAAATGTTAAAAAAAAAACAACAACAACAAGTAAGAGTGCTCTAGTCGAGACTCCTCGACTAAGAGAACCTGTGCACCCTGCGAGGAAGCACGATTCCTAAGAAGCGCTTAAGTTCTATAGCAAGCAGCACATACACACACAGACGTGCGCACAAGCACACATTCTGCTAACTGTGCATTTTGACTCAGCAGCTGAGGTCAGTCTGCAAGGCGACGATAATATGAGATATTAAATATTTAATAACTTTTTTTCTAGACAAACGATTTTGATCAAACTTGTTGGGCGTCATCATGTCATTCATATGTATGTATGTGCCGAGGCATATGTCTATAGTACTTGAAATACGTGTTTTACCAATTTGTGGCGAAGGGGGCGTGGCAATTTAACAAAAACCGAAATTGCTGAAGACTCAAATAACACTAAATGCGAAATTTGAAGACTCTAGCTATAAAGATTAATTAGATAGAATTTTATAACTAACACAAGTAAGAAAACTCTAGTCGAGACCGCTCGACTAGGGTATACCCTGAACCCTGCGTAGAACCGCAATTCCAAGCAATTTCCGTTTCTTTAATATACATAAGTATATTTATGTTCATTACAAGCAACACATACACACACATTCACAGGCGCAAGCACACACAAGCGCAAGTCGGTGCGTCAGCTGTTCTTTGGCTGCTATTTGCATGGCAATGCTATGGGAAATTTAATGTTTATTAACTTTTTTTCTAGACTAACGATTTTGATCAAACTTGTTAGGCGTCATCATGTCATCTATATGTATGTATGTACCAAAGCACAAGTCTCTAGTATTTGATATACGGGAGTTACAAATTTGAGGCGAAGGGGACGTGGCATCCAAAATTTAACAAAAACCGAAATTGCGTAAGACCTAAATAACACTAAATGCCAAATTGAAAGACTCTAACTAGAAAGATGAATTAAATAGAATTTATAGGTTAATTTAGATTTTCGTTTTTAATCGATAACAATAAAACGATAACAGTTATCGAATTTCTGAAACAAACTCGATATGCGCGCCCTATACAGGGACCTACAAAAAAATTTGAAGTCTCTAGCTATTGTAAGTTCTGAGATCGACGCGTTCATACATACGGACAGACGGACGGACGGACAGACGGACAGACGGACGGACAGACAGACAGACAGACGGACAGGGCTAAATCGACTCGGCTTGTCTCCCTGATCAAGTATATATACTTTATGGGGTCTGCCTTCTGCCTGTTACATACATACACACTTCAACAAAAACATGATACCCTGATTTCCCATTTTCAATGGGTTCAGGGTATAAAAAGATATCGGTTTTCAATTGATAACATTCAAATTAAGACAGTTATCGATTATTGGAAACAAACTCGATCTTTTCGTGCTATTTGAAGTCTCTAGCTAGGTTCTGAGATCGACGCGTTAAAACATACGGACAGACGGACAGACAGAGAGACGGACAGGAAATAAATCGACTCGGCTTCTCTCCCTGATCAAGAATATATATATATATTTTATGTTACATACATTTTCACAAAAATAATATACACTTTTTCCCGTTTTCAATGGTGTAGCATGTTGTACGTTAAATAAGTATATGCCCATCGTATTGTAGTGTATGCAATATCTGATGTCATACGCCCAACTAAAAGTTAGAGTATTGCTCTCATATACACAGTGGCACTTTGTCGCTGTGCTTACGTAACGCATCCGCACGTAAGCCTACAGCGTGAGATCTGCAGCATAAGCATTTATGCCTTTATGTACATGCCGTCTGCATATACATACATATGTATATATGCTACGCTCTCCCATTCTGTCGCTGCTCTCAGCGGCAGAACCCTTTTATATATACATAATGGGTTTAGGCTAAGCATACTCAAAAACTGAAATAAAGAATGATTCGAAAACTTAAAGCTAAAGCGAGCAGAAGCTCGAGTGTTTTGTGGGCAAGAAATAAAGTAACATGGCGACCGTGACAAGTGTCACAAAAGCATTGAATAAAATCATGAAATAAAACACCATACTACGTGCGTGTTATTAAAAAACTGCGAAAATGCTCCTCCTACTGATGGCAAAGTCAATAACAGCAAGCGACGTCAACGTCAACGGCAACAAGCACAACAAAAGCAAGTAAGAAAACTCTAGTCGAGACCGCTCGACTAGGGTATACCCTGAACCCTGCGAAGAACCGCTATTCCGTACATTCTCCGTTTCTTTTATGATCCTAGTTCAAGTTCCCTTATTCCTACAATTGATCATTTTTTCTTTGATGAATTACTTTCTATTTCTATGTCTCAGATGAATGCAATCTCAAATCATCTGAATCGATGGCTTGATCTGGTTTTTATTAATGATGACTCTTGCATTAATGTTTCCAGATCATCCCCTTTTTGTTTACCTGAGGATATTTATCATCCTACATTGGAGGTATCTCTGACCCTAAGTTCACCTCCAATTTCTGAACCTACTCCATCTAAACGTCGTTGTTACGTTAAATGCAACTTTGCTTTGCTTAACCAACTTATTAGTGCAACAGATTGGTCTACGTTATATGATTCTGTTGATGTTAATTGTGCATCAACTATTTTCTATAACATTTTAAACTCTCTTATTGATGAGTGTGTTCCTATGTGTCTCCCTGTGCCTTTTTCTAATAAACCTCCATGGTTTACTCAGTCGCTTTCTAATTTAAGAAACATTAAGTCTAAATGTTTTAAAAATTTTAAAAAGTGTGGCTCCACTATTAACTGGTCTAAATATTCCATAGCCAAGTCGAATTTTAACATTTTAAATTCCCGTTGCTATGAGAATTACCTTATGCGTTGCAAAAGACAATTTGCTCGTGACCCTAAAAAATTTTATTCCTTTGTGAATTTGAAACGGAAGTCTTCTAGTTTACCTTCCACATTTTTTTATGAGTCTTTGAATTCTTGCAATGATCAGGATTCCTCAGATCTTTTTGCTGATTTCTTTCAGTCAACTTACTCATCTGCAGACCCCTATAATACTTCTTACCCATATTATATATCTTCTTCAAATATTGTTAACGCTTCCAATATTTCCCTTGATTCTCTGATTTCTGCCATTGGGTCAATGAAATCGTCTTTCTCACCTGGAGCTGATAATATTCCTAGTTGTGTTATAAAAGAATGCTGTGATTCCCTTCAGTTACCTTTACTAAAGCTTTTTAACTTATCTCTGGAAACCTCTGTGTTTCCGTCTATTTGGAAAGAGTCTTTTATTATCCCTCTATATAAGAAAGGTGGGCGTTCTGACATTTCCAATTATAGGGGTATAGCAAAACTATCGGCTATTCCGAAGTTATTTGAAAAAATAATAACTTCCACTTTACAGCATTTGTGTAAATCAATTATTTCGCCACTACAACATGGCTTTGTTCTTAATCGATCAACTTCTACTAATCTGCTTGAATTTACTTACCTAGTAAACGATAGTTTTTTAAATAAAATGCAAACTGAAGTTATTTATACAGATTTTAGCAAAGCATTTGATTCAGTTCACCATGAAGTATTGCTTCATAAGCTTGACCTCTTAGGGTTTTCTCCTCAACTCTTATCTTGGATGTCATCCTATTTAAAGGGTAGAACCCAAAGAGTTATATTGAGAACATCTTTTTCAAAACAAATCTTTGTTCTGTCAGGTGTACCTCAGGGTAGTCATCTTGGGCCTTTACTTTTTACATTATTTATCAATGACCTTCCCAGCTGTATTTCTTATTCAAAGATTTTCATGTATGCTGATGACGTAAAACTTTGCCTTTCTTATTCTAACGCAATCAATCATCAATGCTTACAATATGATCTTAATTCCTTCCAACTTTGGTGCTTGGCCAATAGGTTGCGTTTAAACTGTTCTAAATGTAAGACAATGACCTTCTGTCGTACTACTCCATACATTGCGAATTATTCAATTAATAGCGATTCTTCACAACGCATTTTTTCTGTCAAAGATCTAGGTGTACTCTTCGATGGGCGAAAGAGTTCAATGATCCTTTTGTAACTAAACTCCTTTATGTTTCATTGGTACGACCTATTTTAGAATACTGTTCAATTATATGGTCTCCACAGCATAAAGTGTACCAGGATCGTATTGAATCGGTCCAAAAACAGTTTCTTCTCTTTGCTCTAAGAAATCTAAACTGGGATCCGAATCTCCGTCTACCGTCTTATCATAGTCGTCTCCTTCTTATGGATCTTCCTTCATTAAAAAACCGTAGAACAATCCTTGGGATTACTTTTCTTCATAATTTAATTGAAGGTAATATTGATTCGTCCTTCTTGTTAATGAAACTTCATTTTTCGGTTCCTTCAAGAACCACTAGGCACTTTCGTCCGTTGCATTTACCTCTGCTCACATCGGATTACTCGTTGCACAATGCTTTTCACGTATTATGCGAGAATTATAATAAATTTTATCACGTTTTTTCCTCTGAACTCTCTCTTCTTCTAATCAAATCTTTGCTTTCAGCTTATCTTAGGGATATCACTCAATCGTGATGATGGAAATTTTATTTTTTTATTACATATTTATATTATATATTTATAATTTTACTCTTAATTTTCCTGTATTGCCTCTTTCTTAAATTTCTTTATTTCAATAATATCACTAACCACATCGGGCTGTGAATTGGGGCATAGCTGGCCGGACTGGCAAATAAAATACCCCCAACGGGTTGGTGATATTTCGAAATTGTTTATCTGTTTGTTTTAGGCTTTAAACAAAGTTGTTTAGTTTATACTTAAGTTGACTCTCGACTTGTCAATTATATTTTGATAATAAATAAATAAATAAACACACTCGCACACACGCACACACAAGCGTCAGTCGTTGCGTCAGCTGTTCTTGGGCTTCTTTTTGTATGGCAATGCTATAAGAAATTAAATGTTTAATAACTTTTTTTCTAGACCAATGATTTTGATCAAACTTGTTGGGCGTAATCATGTCATCCATATGTATGTATGTGCCAAAGCACAAGTGTCTAGTATTTGATATACGGGACTTACAAATTTGAGGCGAAGGGGGCGTGGCATCCAAAATTAAAAAAAAACGTATGAAACAAAAACGCGTATGATCCAAGTAACGCTAAATGCAAAACTTAAAGACTCTAGCTATAAAGATGAATTAAATAGAACTTTATAACTAAATGAAGATATCGGTTTTAATCGATAACATTAAAACGATGATTGTTATCGATTGTTTGAAGCAAACTCGATCTTTCCGTGATATACAGGAGCCTATATAAAAAATTGAAGTCTCTAGCGCTTGTAGGTTCTGAGAACGAAGCGTTCATACATACGGACGGACGGACGGACGGACAGACGGACATGGCTATATCAGCTCGGCTTGTCTCCCTGATCAAGAATATATATACTTTATGGGGTCTGCCACGCCTTCTTCTGCCTGTTACATACATTTCAACAAAACCATTATACCCTGATTTCCCATTTTCAATGAGTTCAGGGTATAATAATTATACACTCAGGAAATGCAAAGCACCGAAATGTTCTAATCGCTAAACAAACTGCAATAATAACAGCAGCAACATCAACTACAACAACAGACACAAGCTAAAGCACTTAATCGTGCAGCTTGAAACTACAAATCTGTTAGGCTTTTACTAACAACACATGGTTGGACAATTAATTGTATAAATAAACAAGTAAGAAACCTCTAGTCGAGACCGCTCGACTAGGGTATACCCTGAACCCTGCGAAGAACCGTTATTCCGAGCATTCTCCGTTTCTTTTATAATACAAATGTATATGTATGTTTATTACAAGCAACACATACACAGGCGAACGCACACACAAACGCCAGTCGCCACTCTAGCTAGAAAGATGAATTAGATAGAATTTTAGATTTTTTAATCGATAACAATAAAACGATAACACTTATCGAATTTCTGAAACAAACTCGATACGCGCGCCCTATGCAGGGAAAAAATTTGAAGTCTCTAGCTATTGTAAGTTCTGAGATCGACGCGTTCATACATACGGACAGACAGACGGACAGGGCTAAATCGACTAGGCTTGTCTCCCTGACCAGAATATATATACTTTATGGGGTCTGCCACGCTTCCTTCTGCCTGTTACATACATACACATTTCAACAAAAACATTATACCCTGAATTCCCATTTTCAATTGGTTCAGGGTATAAAAATGTCAGTCAACAATGTGTATAACTAACTAAACTTTCCATGCCTGTGGCGCTATGAAAAAAACTGCATATATACATATATGTATGTATGTATATACGTATATTTATGTATATTTATGTAATATATATATATATATATATATATATATAAATAAAAATGTTTAATATATAATAAAAGAGGAATTATTTTCTCTTGGCTAATCTTAAAAAAAAAAAATAAAAAAAATCTTTTACTAACTTCACGAAATGTTTCACCATTTTGTTATAAATTATAATCGAAATAACAGATATAATAGAAAAGTCCTGAAAGTCACTACCAGGCAACAAAGTAGACAAAATAATTTCTGGCCAGAGAACAAAAATGAAACTATGCCTAAGCAAGTTCAAAAAGCTTCTAAGCCCAACGTACACGAAGTCATTTGCAATGACGAGGTACGAAAGTAGTGACCTTGCGAATAACAGATTCTCTATGCTTATTTAAACATGGAAAGAAAGTTATGGCAAGATTTGACATAAGCGATATGTACACCAATGAAATTCTTGTCCTAGGTCAATTCTTTCAAAGGCTTGAATCAGAAGCCGGTATACTTAATATCAGCCATGTCAAAGTGGCACCGTGCGAAAAGATCTTTGAGATCATCTCAATAGAATCTTTTAAAATAATGGACAATAAGATATTAAAATTTCTAAGAGTAGCGCTACTCAAGCCGGTGACCCAAATAAATAATAAGAAAGAAATAGAAGCAATATTGTCTACATTCCATGACGATCCAATTCAAGGAGGTCATACAGGCATCGACAAAACGTTGACAAAAATACAGAGAAAATATTATTGGAAAAACATGACTAAACATGTAAAAGAGTACATTAAGAAATGTCCAAAATACCTGACGTCGAAAACGACGAAACATAATAGATCACCTATGGTAATGACAGAAACATCAATATATGCATTTGACAGAGTGATAGTTGACACAATGGGTCCACTACCACGCTCAGATTGCGTAAAGTATTTAGTAGCAATTCTGGTTGCAAACAAAAACGCAACAAATGTCGCAAAAGCTATATTTGAATCTTTTATTTTGAAGTACGGTCCAATGAAGACGTTCATTACGGACATTATAACAGAATACAAAAATTCCATTATTACTGACCTGTGCAAATATTAAAAATAACAGAGCTCACATATAACAGTTGAGCATTTTGCGCGGTCTTCGAATAACAGTTTTCACTGAGTATTTGACGAAAATGTTCGCGAGCGACGGAAAAACCCTGGTCTTCGCTCAGTTCGCTCGCGCTCGGACTACAACCGTTTTTATACCCTGAACCCATTGAAAATGGGAATTCAGGGTATAATGTTTTTGTTGGAAGGCGTATGTATGTAACAGGCAGAAGGAGGCGTGGCAGACCCCATAAAGTCTGTCCGTCCGTCCGTCCGTTCGTATGTGTGAACGCGTCGATCTCAGAACCTATAAGAGCTAGAACTTGAAATTTTTTATGTAGATCCTCGTATAGCGTGCGCAGATCAAGTTTGTTAAAAAAAAAAACGATAACAACTATCGTTTTAATGTTATCGATTAAAAACAGATATCTTCATTTATTTATAAAATTCTATTTAATTCATCTTTTTAGCTAGACTTTTCAAATTTTGTATTTAGTGTTACTTGTGTCATGCGCAATTTCGGTTTTTGTTCAATTTTGGGTGCCACGCCCCCTTCGCCTCAAATTTGTAACTCCCGTATATCAAATACTAGAGACTTGTCCTTTGGCACATACATACATATGGATGACATGATCACGCCCAACAAATCAAAATCGTTGCTCTAGAAAAAAAGTTATTAAACATTTAATTGCCCATAGCATTGCCATGCAAAGCAGATAGAGAACAGCTGACGCACCGACTTGCGCTTGTGTGTGCTTGCGCCTGTGCATGTGTGTGTGTATGTGTTGCTTGTAATGAACATATATGTAGTTATGTATATTAAAGAAACGCAGATTGCTTGGAATAGCGGTTCTTCGCAGGGTTCAGGGTATACCCTAGTCGACTAGAATTTTCTAACTTTTTTTTATTGGGTCTGTAACGCCTCCTTCTGCCTGTTACATACATTTAAACAACCCCATTATATCCTGATTTCACATTTTAAATGGGTTCAGAGTATAACAAGTAAGAGTGCTCTAGTCGAGACTGCTCGACAAAGAGATCCCCTGAACCCTGCGAAGAACTGCGATTCCTAAGAGCCTCAACATTCTCCGTTACTTTTATATGTATCTAGCAAGCAAACCATACACACACACACTGATGCACGCACAAGAACACACACAGACGCACGCACAATCTGCTAACTGTGCATTATGACTCATCAGCTTCGCTGCTGCTGCAAGACGCCGATATTATGAGATATTAAATGTTTAATACCTTTTTTTCTAGTCGAACGAATTTGTTGAGCGTGATCATGACGTTCATATGTGTGTATGTGCAAAAGCACAAGTCTCTAGTACTTGAAATACGTGATTTAGAAATTTGAGGCGAAGGAGCAATTTGAGGGCGTGGCATCCAAAATTTAACAAAAACCGAAATTGCAGAAGGCTCAAATAAGACTACATGCAAAATTTGAAGACTCTAACTATAAAGTTGAATTAAATAGAATTTTATAACTAAATGAAGACATCGGTTTTTAATCGATAACATTAAAACGATGATAGTTATCGAATATTTGACACAATCTCGATTGAATCGTGCTATACACGAACTTCCAAAAAAATTTGAAGTCTCTAGCTCTTATGTCTTCTGAGATCGACGCGTTCAAACATACGGACAGACGGACAGACAGACATACGGACAGGGCTAAATCGACTCGGCTTCTCTCCCTGATCAAGAATATATATACTTTATGGGGTATGCCACGCCTCCTTCTGCCTGTTACATACATTTTCACAAAACCATTATACCATTTTTTCCCATTTTCAATGGGTTCAGGGTATAAAAACTAGATCAAGGAAACGAGTCAGATGATTTGAAGTTGAATTCATCTGAAAAATAGAAAACGAGAATAATTCATAAAAAATGGCAAAATGTAGGAATCTGGGAGTTTGAACTAGGATTAGAGATTCAAGAAGTGTTATTTATATTAAAGTCACTCAACCCCAGAAAGAAAAAAGTAAGAAAACTCTAGTCGAGACCGCTCGACTAGGGTATACCCTGAACCCTGCGAAGAACCGCAATTCTAAGCAATCTCCGTTTCTTTAATATACATAAGTAAGTAAGTTCATAGTTTAATAACTTTTTAATAACTTTTAATAACTTTTTTTCTAGAGCAACGATTTTGATCAAATTTGTTGGGCGTGATCATGTCATCCATATGTATGTATGTGCCAAAGGACAAGTCTCTAGTATTTGATATACGGAAGTTACAAATTTGTGGCGAAGGGGGCGGTGCATCAAAAATTTAACAAAAACCGAAATTGTGTAAGGCTTACATAACACAAAATGCAAAATTTGAAAACTCTAGCTAGAAAGATGAGTTAGATAGAATTTTATAGCTTAATTTAGATTTTCGTTTTTAATCGATAACAATAAAACGATAACTGTTATCGAATTTCTATATCAACTCGGCTTCTCTCCCTGATCAAGAATATATATACTTTATGGGGTCTGCCACGCCTCCTTCTGCCTGTTACATACATTTTCACAAAACCATTATACCCTTTTTTCCCATTTTCAATGGGTTCAGGGTATAATAAGTAAGAAAACTCTAGTCGGGGGTCCCGGACCAGGAGATACCCTGAACCCCGCGCTATCTGCGTTTTTTAAAATACTGCATAATTAGCATTTCGTATAAATGCGCGGAAAACTAATTTCAATTCCAATTGTTTAGCCAATAGCGCCATCTATTGTTCGATATAATAATTATGTTCAACATATTTTATTAAATTTTTTCCAATTTTTAAAAATGTAAATCCATTCATTTATTGACTTTGAGTGCAACTAACCTCAATTTAAATATTTGGGGAAATTTGGAGGCGGTATCCAAAATTTAACAAAAACCAAAACTACATAAAATAAATATAAAACTTATAAAAAAATTTGGCGTTCTAGCTATAAAAACGTGGGAGATATAATTTTATAACTAAAATTCGATAATGTTTTTAATCGATAACATTAAAATTAAAATAGTTATTGACTTTTTTTAACAAACTCGATCTTTTCGTGCTATTCACGG
Organism: Drosophila paranaensis; assembly: GCA_035047545.1. Lineage (NCBI taxonomy): Eukaryota > Metazoa > Arthropoda > Insecta > Diptera > Drosophilidae > Drosophila > Drosophila paranaensis. The sequence continues at coordinate 35,680 of JAWNPL010000097.1, read as the reverse complement.
ACGTACATAAAAAATATCAAATCTCTAGCTCTTATAAGTTTTGAGAACGACGCGTTCATATATACGGACAGACGGACACGGCTAAATCGACTCGGCTTGTCTCCCTGATCATGAATGTATATACTTTATGGAGTCTGCCACGCCTCCTTCTGCCTGTTACATACATTTCAACAAAAACATTATACCCTGAACTCACATTTTCAATGGGTTCAAGGTATAATCATTTTCCTTTACGTGTCCATAAATTTATTAAATTTTATTATTATATATAATTGACAAAACGAGTGTCAACTAAAATAGATACTAAATAATTTTATTTATAAAATAAAACAATCATAAAATATTTCAAAATATCACCAACCCGTTGGGGTATTTTATTTGCCAGTCACCCAGTTCACAGCCCTATATGGTCAGTGATATTACTGAACAAAAGAAATTGTTGATAGAGGCATTCAAGGAAAATAAAAAAATAAAATTAAGGGTTTAAATCTAAATATATATATTATAAATAATGTATTGGCGGCTATACCTTAACAACAAATTTATCCACCGTCATGATTGGGTACTTTGATGAATATCTTTAAGAAAAGCTGAAAGCAAGGATTTGATTAGAGGAAGAGAGAGTTCAGAGGAAAAAACGTGATAAAATTTATTTTAATTCGCGCATAATACATGAAATGTACTGTGCAACGAGTAATCCGATGGGAAAAGTGGTAGTTGTTCTTGAAGGAACCGAGAAATTAAGTTTCATTAACAAGAAGGACGAATCAATATTACCTACAATCAAATTATGCAGAAAAGCAATCCCAAGGATTGTTCTACGATTTATTAAGGATGGAAGATCAATAAGAAGGAGATGACTATGATAAGACGGTAGACGGAGATTAGGGTCCCAGTTTAGATTTCTTAAAGCAAAGAGAAGGAACTGTTTTTGGACCGATTCAATACGATCCTGGTACAAATTTTATGCTGTGGAGACCAGATAATTGAACAGTATTCTAAAATAGGTCGTACCAGCGAAACATAAAGGAGTTTGGTTACAAAAGGATCATTGAACTCTTTTGCCCAACGTTTAATGAAGCCAAGAACACTTTTAGCTTCATTCATAATGGTTGAGATATGAGTATTGAAGCGAAGTTCTGTATCGAAAAGTACAGCAAGATCTTTGTCAGAAAAAATGCGTTGTAGAGAATCGCTATAAATTGAAAAATTAGCAATGTATGGAGTAGTACAACAGAAGGTCATTGTTATACATTTAGAACAGTTTAAACGCAATCTATTGGCCAAGCACCAAAGTTGGAAGGAATTAAGATCATCTTGTAAGCATTGATGATTGATTGTGTTAGAATAAGAAAGGCAAAGTCTTAAGTCATCAGAATACATGAAGATCTTTGAATAAGCAATACAACTGGGAAGGTCGTTGATAAATAATGTAAAAAGTAAACGCCCTAGATGACTACCCTGAGGTACACCTGAATGAACGAAGATTTGTTTCGAAAAAGATGTTCTCAACACAACTCTTTGTGTTCTTCCCTTTAAATAGGATGATAACCAAGATAAGAGTTTAGGAGAAAACCCTATGAGGTCTAGCTTATGAAGTAATACTTCATGGTGAACTGAATCAAATGCTTTGCTGAAATCTGTATATATAACATTAGTTTGCATTTTATTTAAAAAACTTTCGTTTACTATGGAAGTAAATTCCAGCAGATTAGTCGACAATGAGCCTTCGCTTAAGTCTGATACTATGTCTCTATTGGCAAACAACTTTGGGGTGAACATGGCAAATGCACCTCCGTTACACAGCACATCGACCGGTCAAGTAGAGCGCTTCCACAGCACTCTCCTAGAAATTGCGCGTTGTCTCAAGCTCCAAAGAGGCATCAGCCGTGTTGAACTGGTCCTGCTGGCTACGAGCGAATATAACAGATCTATTCATTCAGTTACTGACAGAAGGCCGGTTGATATCGTACATAGCAGAAAGCCGGAAGATCACCAGGAAGTTAGGGGTAGAATAGAGAAAGCGCAGGTAGCACAAAACGCCAGGTTTAACCAAAACAGACAGAAAAGGTACTGGTAAAAATAAACCGAAGACTGGGGAACAAGCTCACTAAGTTGTGTAACGAGGAGAAGGTTGAAGCGGACTTGGGGACAACGGTCCTTATTAGAGGGAGGGTGGTCCACAAGGACAACCTTCGTTGAGTTATAGCTTACAGTTTTCAAGTTTTTCGGTACATTATAAGAATTGGGTTTCATTGTAGGTTTTACGGGACGTTAACGATACTTCTGATGACAGCGACAGCACATTCGACCGACTACTCACACTCAGACAATCACGGATGGCGACGCACTGATTTGGGACGATTACGATTACTTAAGACATACGACTAATTTTTCGGAATTCACTCGAATGACTGACGAGACAGCCAGACTAACGGAAATGTTTCCACAATCCCATATGCGGAAGCTGCTGGAAGTAGACACCGGACACGTACGAGACTTGTCCGCTCTTGACTTGCACCACCGAAATGCAAGAAGTTTAGACTTTTTAGGCACGGCTCTTAAGGTCGTTGCAGGTACACCCGACGCACATGACTTGGAAAATATTAGAATGACAGAGGCACAGCTGGTCGACTCAAACAACAAGCAGAATCAAATTAACTTACTAACCGACACGGTCAACAAATTAGTTAAGGTAGCTAAAAAGGAGCAAATAGATACTGCCCACCTCTACGAAACCTTGCTAACCAGGAACAGAATTCTCATCATCGAAATTGGTAATCTCATGTTAACTATCACTTTTGCTAAATCTAATATTATCAATCCAAATATACTTGACCATGCTGATCTTAAGTCTATTCTTATGAACGAACTCACAGGGACTACGATAACTGACTTGTTAAATGTATCTAGCATTAAGATCCTACAATCCTCTAGCGTAATTAAGACAATTATTAAGTATCCCCAGTAAGTAAACTTTGCGCATAACAATACGATACTGCGGATATCGGACCATTTGGTAGCGGAAAAGAAGTTCTGGCAGTCACAAATTGCGTGCCAACAACCGAGCAAGCACCGAGCGAAACCTGCGCTCAAGGTCTACATTCCGGCGGTGTGGCACATTGTGAAACACAACCTAGCCACCTTGATCCCATAACCGTAGTCGATGATGGCATCATCATCATCAATGATCGGCCAGCTACTGTGGTATTCGACGATAGCCTTGAAGTCGTTTCAGTTGTACTGATAAATGGAACCAGATATGTGAATCGCAACAACGTCCAAGAGCGATTCCCAGGAGTTGCAGCTTCCCCTCTGTTGAACATTACAGGCCACAGTCCTACACTAAGTCTCCCGTTCCTTCATCGTTTAAGTGAACAAAACCTTAATTACATCAAGCAAATGAAAGACGGTGTTACATCTGAGACTAAGTTTATCTTGGCCTTCGGCATCGGCATCGTGGCTTGCTCCCTGTTTTGGGGATGCTTTGTTCTTCACAAGTACTTCAGGAACAAGCAAGCTTCACGGCGTATAGAGGAACCGTCGACGACTTACAAGACGACCGAGCACGGTCAGTCTTCGAAGGGGGGGAGTAGTTAACTGTGAGAACGACCCCAGAACGTTCCCACGAAAACTGCTGACCCAATATTATCAATGGTCAGCGAAGGTGCGCTGGGTCTGGGTATCAAGTTCAACAGTGTCAACGACCCACAAGCTCGAGTCAGCGGCTCGCAACTACGTTGCGCGACTTCTGCAGAATAAGATGAAACTCGGCACGAGGCGCAAGCAATGCAGTTCTGCAGCGCGGCGCGGTTGGTGATGCAACAACCAAAGGCGACAGCGGCAGCGGCGCTGGCGACAATTTTACTTTAAATAGCCTAAGACTATCCCATGTATCTTTAGATTAAGTTTATATTCAAATTGCGGCGGATCGCCCGGAATAAACGATCATTGTCTCATTTAGTTCCCCCGACTTTTAATTTGTGTCCGGGCAACTATATTAGTAATTTACATAAGGCATAAATGCTTATGTTGCAGATCTCACGCTGCAGGTCCGTCCACATATAGCCGGATTATATGACGGCTTATGTGCGGGTGCATTACGTAAACACAGTGACAAAGTGCCACTGTGTATATGAGTGTAACACTCTAACTTTTAGTCGAGCATATGACAACATCAGATATTGTATATACTACAATACGATGGGCATATGCTTATGTTACATACAACATGATACATTATGAACGCGTTGATATCAGAACCTACAACAGTTAGAGACTTAAAATTTTTTTTGTAGGTCCCTGTATAGGGCGGGCATATCGAGTTTGTTTCAGAAAATCGATAACTCATTTCATTTTTATACTATTTCACGTAGTGAGTATATTGGTTTTGTGCAATATCCGTCATGCTGTCCGTCCATCTGTCCGTATGAACGCAAACCATTTCCACGCTATTGAAGCTAGAGACTTGAAATTTGAAATATATACTCGTGTATACCCTCGTCTGATAAAGTGTCAAGATTTTCCCGATACGCCCACTAGGGGCGTGGCAAATCGGAAAATGCATTTTCCTGGCTAGAGAGTTGAACACTCATGTCGAGTGGAGGCGTGGCAAATCGGGTCAAACTGTATCTTCTACAGTTTTAAAGCTAGAACGCCCAAATTTGGCACGTGGGTTACTGTTACAATCCTATAAGGATCGCCCAAAAAATTTTATGTCCACGCCTAATAGGGGCGTGGCAAATCGGATCTGAATATATAGTGATTTTACTAGTTTCGTTACATTTTGAGCACTATTGATGCTAGCGACTTGAGACTTGGTATATATACTCGGGTTAACATCCCACAATCGAAAAGGTATGGCGGATATATCTACGCCTTCAGGGGGCGTGGCAACAAATATCAGCTTATATCTCCCACAGTTTTAGTGCTAGAAGCTTCAAAATTGGATGCTAGGTTACTACCGATTCCCCAAAAATTATTGTTACGCCCCAAAAGGGGCATAACATACAGAAAAATACCCTGCAATTTTCGCATTCAAAATTTACAGTTATATTCCTGAACGCCCACTCTATGCACATGCCAAAAATTTGTTGTCTACGGCCACTGGGGGCGTGGCAAATCAAAACTGAAACATCTGCAGCTTCTGAGCCAATAATGACTTTGTGACCTTTGACCTTGTCGTTTGATTTGTCAAATTATATTTATTATTATTATTATTATTTGAAAAGAATATTTTATTAATACAAAATAACTAAATAAAAAAAATATAACAAAAATATCAACGTGACCGCACCGGGGTTCGAGCCCACACCTCTACACTCGCCAACGAACTTATTTCACATTTTCTGAGTTACCACCTCTCTCATTTTGAGAGTTGCCACCTCTCTCATTTTGAGAGATGCCATCTCTCTCGAATTAGGTGCGTGTTTTTTCTAAGGTAAGGGTGCTAAGCTTCTATCCAAATTGAAACTGTCTGGCCACCTCCAATGAAAAGTTTTAATCTGCAGCTAACTTGAGAGGCGACAGTGGGGATTTAAGGTAAAATTTTAAATAATATAATGTGATAGATGCCCCTGTGGGCTGCTGGGACGTGAAATAGTATTTCGCTGTCGGTTGCGTCCGACTGCAACGTTCTTACTTGTTTTATTGTTATAATTTAAAAACGAAAACCTAAATTCAGTTATAAAATTGTATCTAATTCATCTTTATAGCTAGAGTCTTCAATACGATTTCGGTTTTTTAAATTTTGGATGCCGCACCCCCTTCGCCTCAAATTTGTAAAACACGTATTTCAAGTACTAGAGACTTGTGCTTTTTCACATATACACATATGAATGAGATGATCATGCCAAACAAGTTTGATCAAAATCGTTCATCTAGAAAAGTTATTAAACATTTAATATTTCATAATATCGGCGCCTTGCAACCTGAGCTCAGTTGCTGAGTTAAAATGCACAGTTAGTTGACTGTGTGCTTGTGCGTGGGTCTGTTTGTGTGCTAGTCTGTTTGTGTGTATGTGTTGCTTGCTACATATGTACATATAAAAGTAACGGAGAATGTTAGAGGTTCATAGGAATCGCGGTTCTTCGCAGGTTGACTAGAGCACTCTTACTTGTTTCCCATTTTCAATGGGTTCAGGGTATAATAAATATACCGACACAGCACAAATTACATTCACAAGCACTTCTCAAAAGTAAATACAAATCACCACGGATTAGACTTTGCAAAAATGCACAACAATGATAAATACAATTAACCAACATCAACAATGTAAGAAATTAAATAGGTAAGAACACAAAACTAAACAATTAAGAAAACGGACGGACAGACGGACAGGGCTAAATCAACTCGGCTTGTCTCCCTGATCAATAATGTATATACTTTATGGGGTCTGCCACGCCTCCTTATGCCTGTTACATACATACGCCTTCCAACAAAAACATTATACCCTGATTTCCCATTTTCAATGGGTTCAGGGTATAAAAATAAAAGTTACGAAGATGAAAAAAGCATGCCAAATTGTTTTAAACAGATTAGTCTCTCTTTCTGCATGAACTTCGATACATATGCAAAGATGCGCTATAGATGACTAAAAGAAGCCATGGAGGCGTATCGTCGCCTAACGAGAAGAATAGTCTTTCGAAGCTCCACCGAAATTCTGTCCGAAACCGCCGAGACTAGTCACTGAGATCCCAGCTTACATATGAAATCAAGACCGTTGAATCAAAATGATAATTCGTTTAACTCAGTGGGCAGTGAACCTCGAGATAATATGTCAGCACTGTAGGTACGTAGTGCCACTCCATTGTGGATGTGAGATCCTGTATGGCGGAGATGCCATTTGCAATAAATACATTGAAGCGCACAATGATCCATGATAATGCGACAGTATCAGTAGAATGGGCGTGTGAAAATACCTAAGCCAGCCATTCATCCCTCAAGCAGACTAGTAGGTCTGCTCCACATAGTTTCAGCTTCGAAACCGTTAGGGTCTCTAAGGGAGCGACTCGAGACTTACTACAGTTCGATTGGCTGTTTGATACGATGTAGATGCAGGCTCCAATCCTTAGACAACTATATTTTATCCTCACATATACCAAGCTCACTTTGTGCTTATAAAAATTCACTCTCTCTTCAGGCGCAACTGTAATGTTTTAATACCCTGAACCCGTTGAAAATGGAATATCGGGGTATAATGGTAATGTTAAAATGTATGTAACAGACAGAAGGACCCCATAGTATATATAATCTTGATCAGGGAGACAAGCCGAGTCGGTTTAGCCCTGTCCGTCTGTCTGCCTTTCCGTTCGTCCGTATGTATGAACGCGTCGATCTCAGAACATATAAGAGCGATTTGCGCTTGTGCGTGCGTATGCCTGTGTGTATATTTGTTGCTTGTAATGTACATACAGATACGCATGTATATAAAATAAGCAGAGAATACGGAGCGAGCGGTCTCGACCAATTTTATTACTTGTTTAAATTTGGCATGATGAGCAGAAGTAACACATATGGCCTATATTGTTGGTATGCATCAGAAGTAACACATATGGCCTATATTGTTGGTATGCATCAGTTCAAATTCTTCATTTAGTATGTTTGTATTTGCCACAATTAGTGTCTAATTTTATTAGCACTAGCATCACAATGTAATATGCTCGAAAAGTATTTTAACGCACAGTCACTTGCACGCGTATGAATTAGCGCTCACCGATTCGGTTTTTATGGAAGCGTCAGTATTGTTGGCGAACGAAAGAGGTGTAATGACAACAAAAGAACAAGCGAGTAATTGCACTGGTAATAAACAAATTAGCGCGAGCTTAAACGATATTTACACTCTTAAGTAAATCGCCACTATTTAATGTAATTATAATTCCAACGAATGCAAGAAAAATTGATGGCGCGCATTTACTGTATTGCTAGTCGAAACGAATATGATCCTTGTATGATCTCTTTACAAATCCTTATGTCTCGAAAACAAAATGGTAAAATAACGCAATTTGTATTCCATATTTCTAGTATATTCCAAGTGGAAAATTGGAAAATGTAATTCCCTGTATCTTAGAAACTCAACTTCTAGGAGTGCTAGATTTGGAATGTACACTCACGTCGTCTTCTATATTTTACAGATATATATCTCCCATAGTTTCAGTGCTAAAAGCTTCAAATTGGATAAGTTACTAATGGCCTCTCCTATCAATTGGGTTTTTTTAAAAAATACACTGCCATTTTCGCATTTTTTAAATGTAAGACCCACTCTACAAACAGACCAAAAATTAAATGTCTACGCCCACTGGGGGCGTTTCAAATCAAAACGGAAAAATCTGCGGCTCCTGAGCCAGTAACTCGCAACATAATGACTTTCTGACCTTCAACCTCCTCTATTGCTTTGCCAAATTTAATATATGTATTCAAAAGAATATTATAGTAACACAAAATAAATAATTAAGGAAATTTCGACCAGACTGCACCGGTGTTCGAGCCCACACCTCTATACTCGCCAAAACGCGCCTCTCACTTTTGGCAGTGTGTGCCTTTGCTAAGGTTCTAAACTTAGATCTAAACTAAAACTTCGATGGCTAACTCCGACGAAAATTTTTGATCGGAAGCTAATTTGAGGGGTGACGTGAATAAGTATTTCGTTCTTAATTGATATTGTTTAAAAAACATGTTAATAAATTTTATGTTAATAAATTTTGGTATTGAAGTGTTCTTTAATGGTTTTTAGTTAGTTCAAGTTATGGAAAATTAAGACTACACAACAAATTGTGGAATAACAATGTTTTTTGTATACTTATATCTTAGATAAATTTTTTAGTTTTCGTCAAATTACTACATTTGAAACGACTGTAAGAAAACAACAATTATTATACCCTGAACCCATTGAAAATGGGAAATCAGGGTATAATGTTTTTGTTGAAATGTATGTAACAGGCAAAAGGAGGCGTGGCAGACCCCATAAAGTATATATATTCTTGATCAGGATGACAAGCCGAGTTGATATAGCCATGTCCATCTGTCCGTATGTATGAACGCGTCGTTCTCAGAACCTACAATAGCTAGAGACTTCAAAACTTTTATGTAGGTTCCTGTATATCACAAAAAGATCGAGTTTGTTAAAAAAAATCGATAACTGTCTTAATTTTAATGTTATCGATTAAAAACAAAATCGATGCTCGGTTATATAATTATATATAATTCATCTTTATAGCTAGAGTCTTCAAATTTTGCATTTAGTGTTATGTGAGCATTACACAGTTTCGGTTTTTGTTAAATTTTGGATGCCACGCCCCCTTCGCCTCAAATTTGTAAGTCCCGTATATCAAATACTAGAGACTTGTGCTTAGGCACATACATACATATGGATGACATGATCACGCCCAACAAGTTTGATCAAAATCGTTACTCTACAAAAAAAGTTATTAAACATTTAATTTCTCATAGCATTGACATGCAAAGCAGCCAAAGAACAGCTGACGCACCGATTGGCGTGTGTGTGTGCGTGCGTCTGTGCATGTGTGTGTATGTTTTGCTTGTAATGAACGTACATATGCATGTGTATATAAAAGAAACAAGAATGCTTGGAATAATTGTTCCTCATAGGGTTTAGGGTATACCCTTGTCGAGCGGTCTCGACTAGAGTTTTCTTACTTGTTAGCCTTGCATTACATATTAAATAATTAGTTATTTAACTTAACAATAGGCAGTATAAGTTTAGTACTGGTTAAATAACATCTTAATACCAAACAAGTAAGAAAACTCTAGTCGAGACCGCTCGACTAGGGTATACCCTGAACCCTGCGAAGAACCGCAATTCCAAGCAATCTCCGTTTCTTTAACATACATAAGTATATATATGTTCATTACAAACAAAACATACACACACACATACACAGGCGCAAGCACTCACAAGCGCAAGTCGTTGCGTCAGCAGTTCTTTGGCTGCTGTTTGCATGCCAATGACATGGGAAATTAAATGTTTAATAACTTTTTTTCTAGAGTAACGATTTTGATCAAACTTATTGGGCGTGATCATGTCATCCATATGTATGTATGTGCCAAAGCACAAGTTTCTAGTATTTGATATACGGGAGTTACAAATTTGAGGCGAAGGGGGCGTGGCATCCAAAATTTAACAAAAACCGAAATTGCGCAAAGCCTAAGTAACACTAAATGCAGTATTTGAAGACTCTAGCTATAAAGATGAATTATATATAATTATATAACTTAATTTAGATTTTCGTTTTTAATCGATAACAATAAAACGATAACAGTTATCGAATTTCTGAAACAAACTCGATCTTTTCGTGATATACAGGAACCTACATAAAAAATTTCAAGTCTCTAGCTATTGTAGGTTCTGAGAACGACGCGTTCATACATACGGACAGACGGACGGACAGACGGACAGACGGACATGGCTATATCAACTCGGCTTGTCATCCTGATCAAGAATATATATACTTTATGGGGTCTGCCACGCCTCCTTCTGCCTGTTACATACATACGCCCTCCAACAAAAACATTATACCCTGATTTCCCATTTTCAATGGGTTCAGGGTATAAAAACAAGAAGACAATTCCCAAAGCAAGCAAAAATACAAGGAATAGTTGGAGATCACACCAAAACGCTAGCATTGAGTGATTCACAAATAACGCTAGCTTTGATAAAAAACAAGTGTAGCAAAGATAAATTCGTAAAAACAAGAGTAGAAGAAATAAATAAAAAACTGCCTAACGTTGAATGGAAATACGTAAAATCGGCAGACAACCCAGAAGATGTCGCCTCAAGAAAAATCTCCCCAAAGCACTTAGCAGTATGTGCTATATTGTGGAAAGTCCCTGAGTAGTTAACGAAGCAGTCAGATCACTGGCCGCGATTTGAAGAAATAGAAGCGGTTATAGTAGCAACTCTAACCACAGAAGAAAACTACCTGATCCCACTCCTAACAAAGTTTTCATCGATTAGTAAGCTAACAAGCGTAATCGCATATATATTACGCGCTAAGGCGGCCCACGGAGAGACTGTCTAAGTTTATATGTCCAGTAGAATTAAGCAATTTTAGTATTTATTTATTTGAGATTAAAAAAAATATTGCAAAAACAAGAGTCAACTTAAAGATTAACTAAACAAATTTGTTTATAGTCTAAATAGAACAGAAAAATATTTCAATAATATCACCAAGCCAATGGGTGTATTTTATTTGTCAGTTCGGTCAGCTATGCCCCAATTCACATTCATCTAAGGTTAGTGATATTAAACTATGAAAGATGGGAAACTTAAAAATTAAATTAAGCAAGTAAGATATCCTGAACCCTGCGAAGATTTCATTTTAATCGATATCATTAGAACGAAAAAAGCTATCGGTTTTTTTAATCAGACTTGACCATATAAACCAAACAAAGTATACAAAGGGCATACAGGGATCTACCTAAAACATTTCAAGACTCTGGCTCTTATTGGTTCTGAATTCTACGCGTTAAAACCAGAGCTTGCAAATAACAGTTGAGCGTTTTTTCGTCACGCTCAAAGTCAGGGCAGGAGCCAAAAACAGAAAATATTCCGCTCTCGCCCTGAGCAAGAGCGATTTTTTCATGTCTGAATCGGTCTTCGCATGAGGGTTGTTTTTTGGGTTTTTTGCGTCGATCGTAATTGCTGAACATCTGTTCGCGAGCGAAAAATTTTTTGTTTGCGAGCTGAGCCTCAGCAAGTGAGCAAATGACCGAAAAAGTCAATGTAAAAGGTCTTTTGGCACTCTTACATTAATTTGCCTTGTTGGAAACAAATTATTTTTATACCCTGAACCCATTGAAAATGGGAAATCAGGGTATAATGTTTTTGTTGGAGGGCGTATGTATGTAACAGGCAGAAGGAGGCGTGGCAGACCCCATAAAGTATATATATTCTTGATCAGGATGACAAGCCGAGTTGATATAGCCATGTCCGTCTGTCCGTCTGTCCGTCCGTCTGTCCGTATGTATGAACGCGTCGTTCTCAGAACCTACAATAGCTAGAGACTTGAAATTTTTTATGTAGGTTCCTGTATATCACGAAAAGATCGAGTTTGTTTCAGAAATTCGATAACTGTTATCGTTTTATTGTTATCGATTAAAAACGAAAATCTAAATTAAGTTATATAATTATATATAATTCATCTTTATAGCTAGAGTCTTCAAATACTGCATTTAGTGTTACTTAGGCTTTGCGCAATTTCGGTTTTTGTTAAATTTTGGATGCCACGCCCCCTTCGCCTCAAATTTGTAACTCCCGTATATCAAATACTAGAAACTTGTGCTTTGGCACATACATACATATGGATGACATGATCACGCCCAATAAGTTTGATCAAAATCGTTACTCTAGAAAAAAAGTTATTAAACATTTAATTTCCCATGTCATTGGCATGCAAACAGCAGCCAAAGAACTGCTGACGCAACGACTTGCGCTTGTGAGTGCTTGCGCCTGTGTATGTGTGTGTGTATGTTTTGTTTGTAATGAACATATATATACTTATGTATATTAAAGAAACGGAGATTGCTTGGAATTGCGGTTCTTCGCAGGGTTCAGGGTATACCCTAGTCGAGCGGTCTCGACTAGAGTTTTCTTACTTGTTATACCCTGAACCCATTGAAAATGGGAAAATCAGGGTATAATGTTTTTGTTGAAATGTATGTAACAGGGAGAAGGAGGCGTGGCAGACCCCATAAAGTATATATATTCTTGATCAGGGAGACAAGCCAAGACGATTTAGCCCAGTCCGTCTGTCCGTTCGTCCGTCCGTCCGTCCGTCCGTCTGTCCGTCTGTCCGTTCGTCTGTCCGTATGTATGAACGCGTCGTTCTTAGAACCTATAAGAGCTAGAGACTTGAAATTTTTTATGTAGGTTCTGTATAGCACGAAAAGATCGAGTTTGTTAAAAAAAAATCGATAACTGTCTTAATTTTAAAGTTATCGATTAAAAACGAAGTCGATGCTCCGTTATATAATTTTGTATAATTCATCTTTATAGCTAGAGTCTTCAAATTTTTCATTTAGTGTTATGTGTTCATTGCACAATTTCGGTTTTTGTTAAATTTTGGATGCCACGCCCCCTTCGCCTCAAATTTGTAAGTCCCGTATTTCAAATACTACAGACTTGTGCTTTGGCATATATATACATATAGATGACATGATCACGCCCAACAAGTTTGATCAAAATCGTTACTCTAGAAAAAAAGTTATTAAACATTAAATTCCCATAGCATTGCCATGCAAACAGCAGCCAAAGAACAGCTGACGCACAGACTGGCGTTTGTGTGTGTCAGCGCCTGTGCGTGTGTGTGTAAGTTTGGCTTGTAATGAACGTACATATGCATGTGTATATAAAAGAAACAAAGAATGCTTGGAATAACGGTTCTTCATAGGGTTCAGGGTATACCCTTGTCGAGCGGTCTCGACTAGAGTTTTCTTACTTGTTATACCCTGAACCCATTGAAAATGGGAAATCAGGGTATAATATTTTTGTTGGAAGGCGTATGTATGTAACAGGCATAAGGAGGCGTGGCAGACCCCATAAAGTATATACATTATTGATCAGGGAGACCAGCCGAGTTGATTTAGCCCTGTCCGTCTGTCCGTCCGTTTTCTTAATTGTTTAGTTTTGTGTTCTTACCTATTTAATTTCTTACATTGTTGATGTTGGTTAATTGTATTTATCATTGTTGTGCATTTTTGCAAAGTCTAATCCGTGGTGATTTGTATTTACTTTTGAGAAGTGCTTGTGAATGTAATTTGTGCTGTGTCGGTATATTTATTATACCCTGAACCCATTGAAAATGGGAAACAAGTAAGAGTGCTCTAGCCAACCTGCGAAGAACCGCGATTCCTATGAACCTCCAACATTCTCCGTTACTTTTATATGTACATATGTAGCAAGCAACACATACACACAAACAGACTTGCACACAAACAGACCCACGCACAAGCACACAGTCAACTAACTGTGCATTTTAACTCAGCAACTGAGCTCAGGTTACAAGGCGCCGATATTATGAAATATTAAATGTTTAATAACTTTTCTAGATGAACGATTTTGATCAAACTTGTTTGGCATGATCATCTCATTCATATGTGTATATGTGAAAAAGCACAAGTCTCTAGTACTTGAAATACGTGTTTTACAAATTTGAGGCGAAGGGGGTGCGGCATCCAAAATTTAAAAAACCGAAATCGTATTGAAGACTCTAGCTATAAAGATGAATTAGATACAATTTTATAACTGAATTTAGGTTTTCGTTTTTAAATTATAACAATAAAACAAGTAAGAACGTTGCAGTCGGACGCAACCGACAGCGAAATACTATTTCACGTCCCAGCAGCCCACAGGGGCATCTATCACATTATATTATTTAAAATTTTACCTTAAATCCCCACTGTCGCCTCTCAAGTTAGCTGCAGATTAAAACTTTTCATTGGAGGTGGCCAGACAGTTTCAATTTGGATAGAAGCTTAGCACCCTTACCTTAGAAAAAACACGCACCTAATTCGAGAGAGATGGCATCTCTCAAAATGAGAGAGGTGGCAACTCTCAAAATGAGAGAGGTGGCAACTCAGAAAATGTGAAATAAGTTCGTTGGCGAGTGTAGAGGTGTGGGCTCGAACCCCGGTGCGGTCACGTTGATATTTTTGTTATATTTTTTTTATTTAGTTATTTTGTATTAATAAAATATTCTTTTCAAATAATAATAATAATAATAAATATAATTTGACAAATCAAACGACAAGGTCAAAGGTCACAAAGTCATTATTGGCTCAGAAGCTGCAGATGTTTCAGTTTTGATTTGCCACGCCCCCAGTGGCCGTAGACAACAAATTTTTGGCATGTGCATAGAGTGGGCGTTCAGGAATATAACTGTAAATTTTGAATGCGAAAATTGCAGGGTATTTTTCTGTATGTTATGCCCCTTTTGGGGCGTAACAATAATTTTTGGGGAATCGGTAGTAACCTAGCATCCAATTTTGAAGCTTCTAGCACTAAAACTGTGGGAGATATAAGCTGATATTTGTTGCCACGCCCCCTGAAGGCGTAGATATATCCGCCATACCTTTTCGATTGTGGGATGTTAACCCGAGTATATATACCAAGTCTCAAGTCGCTAGCATCAATAGTGCTCAAAATGTAACGAAACTAGTAAAATCACTATATATTCAGATCCGATTTGCCACGCCCCTATTAGGCGTGGACATAAAATTTTTGGGCGATCCTTATAGGATTGTAACAGTAACCCACGTGCCAAATTTGGGCGTTCTAGCTTTAAAACTGTAGAAGATACAGTTTGACCCGATTTGCCACGCCTCCACTCGACATGAGTGTTCAACTCTCTAGCCAGGAAAATGCATTTTCCGATTTGACACGCCCCTAGTGGGCGTATCGGGAAAATCTTGACACTTTATCAGACGAGGGTATACACGAGTATATATTTCAAATTTCAAGTCTCTAGCTTCAATAGCGTGGAAATGGTTTGCGTTCATACGGACAGATGGACGGACAGCATGACGGATATTGCACAAAACCAATATACTCACTACGTGAAATAGTATAAAAATGAAATGAGTTATCGATTTTCTGAAACAAACTCGATATGCCCGCCCTATACAGGGACCTACAAAAAAAATTTTAAGTCTCTAACTGTTGTAGGTTCTGATATCAACGCGTTCATAATGTATCATGTTGTATGTAACATAAGCATATGCCCATCGTATTGTAGTATATACAATATCTGATGTTGTCATATGCTCGACTAAAAGTTAGAGTGTTACACTCATATACACAGTGGCACTTTGTCACTGTGTTTACGTAATGCACCCGCACATAAGCCGTCATATAATCCGGCTATATGTGGACGGACCTGCAGCGTGAGATCTGCAACATAAGCATTTATGCCTTATGTAAATTACTAATATAGTTGCCCGGACACAAATTAAAAGTCGGGGGAACTAAATGAGACAATGATCGTTTATTCCGGGCGATCCGCCGCAATTTGAATATAAACTTAATCTAAAGATACATGGGATAGTCTTAGGCTATTTAAAGTAAAATTGTCGCCAGCGCCGCTGCCGCTGTCGCCTTTGGTTGTTGCATCACCAACCGCGCCGCGCTGCAGAACTGCATTGCTTGCGCCTCGTGCCGAGTTTCATGTTATTCTGCAGAAGTCGCGCAACGTAGTTGCGAGCCGCTGACTCGAGCTTGTGGGTCGTTGACACTGTTGAACTTGATACCCAGACCCAGCGCACCTTCGCTGACCATTGATAATATTGGGTCAGCAGTTTTCGTGGGAACGTTCTGGGGTCGTTCTCACAGTTAACTACTCCCCCCCTTCGAAGACTGACCGTGCTCGGTCGTCTTGTAAGTCGTCGACGGTTCCTCTATACGCCGTGAAGCTTGCTTGTTCCTGAAGTACTTGTGAAGAACAAAGCATCCCCAAAACAGGGAGCAAGCCACGATGCCGATGCCGAAGGCCAAGATAAACTTAGTCTCAGATGTAACACCGTCTTTCATTTGCTTGATGTAATTAAGGTTTTGTTCACTTAAACGATGAAGGAACGGGAGACTTAGTGTAGGACTGTGGCCTGTAATGTTCAACAGAGGGGAAGCTGCAACTCCTGGGAATCGCTCTTGGACGTTGTTGCGATTCACATATCTGGTTCCATTTATCAGTACAACTGAAACGACTTCAAGGCTATCGTCGAATACCACAGTAGCTGGCCGATCATTGATGATGATGATGCCATCATCGACTACGGTTATGGGATCAAGGTGGCTAGGTTGTGTTTCACAATGTGCCACACCGCCGGAATGTAGACCTTGAGCGCAGGTTTCGCTCGGTGCTTGCTCGGTTGTTGGCACGCAATTTGTGACTGCCAGAACTTCTTTTCCGCTACCAAATGGTCCGATATCCGCAGTATCGTATTGTTATGCGCAAAGTTTACTTACTGGGGATACTTAATAATTATCTTAATTACGCTAGAGGATTGTAGGATCTTAATGCTAGATACATTTAACAAGTCAGTAATCGTAGTCCCTGTGAGTTCGTTCATAAGAATAGACTTAAGATCAGCATGGTCGAGTATATTTGGATTGATAATATTAGATTTAGCAAAAGTGATAGTTAACATGAGATTACCAATTTCGGTGATGAGAATTCTGTTCCTGGTTAGCAAGGTTTCGTAGAGGTGGGCAGTATCTATTTGCTCCTTTTTAGCTACCTTAACTAATTTGTTGACCGTGTCGGTTAGTAAGTTAATTTGATTCTGCTCGTTGTTTGAGTCGACCAGCTGTGCCTCTGTCATTCTAATATTTTCCAAGTCATGTGCGTCGGGTGTACCTGCAACGACCTTAAGAGCCGTGCCTAAAAAGTCTAAACTTCTTGCATTTCGGTGGTGCAAGTCAAGAGCGGACAAGTCTCGTACGTGTCCGGTGTCTACTTCCAGCAGCTTCCGCATATGGGATTGTGGAAACATTTCCGTTAGTCTGGCTGTCTCGTCAGTCATTCGAGTGAATTCCGAAAAATTAGTCGTATGTCTTAAGTAATCGTAATCGTCCCAAATCAGTGCGTCGCCATCCGTGATTGTCTGAGTGTGAGTAGTCGGTCGAATGTGCTGTCGCTGTCATCAGAAGTATCGTTAACGTCCCGTAAAACCTACAATGAAACCCAATTCTTATAATGTACCGAAAAACTTGAAAACTGTAAGCTATAACTCAACGAAGGTTGTCCTTGTGGACCACCCTCCCTCTAATAAGGACCGTTGTCCCCAAGTCCGCTTCAACCTTCTCCTCGTTACACAACTTAGTGAGCTTGTTCCCCAGTCTTCGGTTTATTTTTACCAGTACCTTTTCTGTCTGTTTTGGTTAAACCTGGCGTTTAGTGCTACCTGCGCTTTCTCTATTCTACCCCTAACTTCCTGGTGATCTTCCGGCTTTCTGCTATGTACGATATCAACCGGCCTTCTGTCAGTAACTGAATGAATAGATCTGTTATATTCGCTCGTAGCCAGCAGGACCAGTTCAACCGTGTTGCTGATGCCTCTTTGGAGCTTGAGACAACGCGCAATTTCTAGGAGAGTGCTGTGGAAGCGCTCTACTTGACCGGTCGATGTGCTGTGTAACGGAGGTGCATTTGCCATGTTCACCCCAAAGTTGTTTGCCAATAGAGACATAGTATCAGACTTAAGCGAAGGCTCATTGTCGACTAATCTGCTGGAATTTACTTCCATAGTAAACGAAAGTTTTTTAAATAAAATGCAAACTAATGTTATATATACAGATTTCAGCAAAGCATTTGATTCAGTTCACCATGAAGTATTACTTCATAAGCTAGACCTCATAGGGTTTTCTCCTAAACTCTTATCTTGGTTATCATCCTATTTAAAGGGGAGAACACAAAGAGTTGTGTTGAGAACATCTTTTTCGAAACAAATCTTCGTTCATTCAGGTGTACCTCAGGGTAGTCATCTAGGGCGTTTACTTTTTACATTATTTATCAACGACCTTCCCAGTTGTATTGCTTATTCAAAGATCTGTGTTATGTGATCATTGCACAATTTCGGTTTTTGTTAAATTTTGGATGCCACGCCCCCTTAGCCTCAAATTTGTAAGTCCCGTATTTCAAATACTACAGACTTGTGCTTTGGCACATATATACATATGGATGACATGATGACACCCAACAAGTTTGATCAAAATCGTTACTCTAGAAAAAAAGTTATTAAACATTTAATTTCCCATAGCATTGCCATGCAAAGCAGCCAAAGAACAGCTGACGCATCGACTGGCGTTTGTGTGTGTGCGCGCCTGTGCTTGTGTGTGTAAGTTTGGCTTGTAATGAACGTACATATGCATGTTATATAAAAGAAACAAAGAATGCTTGGAATAACGGTTCTTCATAGGGTTTAGGGTATACCCTTGTCGAGCGGTCTCACTAGAGTTTTCTTACTTGTTTTGTTGAAATGTATGTAACAGGCAGAAGGAGGCGTGGCAGACCCCATAAAGTATATATATCTTGATCATGATGACAAGCCGAGTTGATATAGCCATGTCCGTCTTCCTCTGTCCGTCCGTCCGTCTGTCCGTCTGTCCGTCCGTCTGTCCGTATGTATGAACGCGTCGTTCTCAGAACCAACAATAGCTAGAAACTTGAAATTTTTTATGTAGGTTCCTGTATATCACGAAAAGATCGAGTTTGTTTCAGAAATTCGATAACTGTTATCGTTTTATTGTTATCGATTAAAAACGAAAATCTAAATTCAGCTATAAAATTCTATATAATTCATCTTTCTAGCTAGAGTCTTTTAATTTTGCATTTAGTGTTATGTGAGGCTTATACAATTTCGGTTTTTGTTAAATTTTGAATGCCACGCCCCCTTCGCCTCAAATTTGTAGTCCCGTATTTCAAATACTAGAGACTTGTGCTTTGGCACATACATACATATGGATGACATGATCACGCCCAACAAATTTGATCAAAATCGTTGCTCTAGAAAAAAAGTAATTAAGCATTTAATTTCCCATAACATTGCCACACAAAGCAGCCATGCAAAGCAGCTGACGCACCGACTGGCGTTTGTGTGTGTGTGCGCCTGCGCGCTTGTGTGTGTGTATGTTTGACTTGTAATGAACATACATATACATATGAATATAAAAGAAACGAAGAATGCTTGGAATAGCGGTTCTTCGCAGGGTTCAGGGTATACCCTAGTCGAGCGGTCTCGACTAGAGTTTTCTTACTTGTTTTATTTTCCTTGAATGCCTCTATCAACAATTTCTTTTGTTCAGTAATATCACTGACCATGTAGGGCTGTGAACTGGGTGACTGACAAATAAAATACCCCAACGGGTTGGTGATATTTTGAAATATTTTATGATTGTTTTATTTTATAAATAAAATTATTTAGTTTCTATTTTAGTTGACACTCGTTTTGTCAATTATATATAATAATAAAATTTAATAAATTTATGGACACGTAAAGGAAAATGATTATACCTTGAACCCATTGAAAATGGGAGTTCAGGGTATAATGTTTTTGTTGAAATGTATGTAACAGGCAGAAGGAGGCGTGGCAGACTCCATAAAGTATATACATTCATTATCAGGGAGACAAGCCGAGTCGATTTAGCCGTGTCCGTCTGTCCGTATATATGAACGCGTCGTTCTCAGAACCTATAAGAGCTAGAGATTTGATATTTTTTATGTACGTCCGTGAATAGCACGAAAAGATCGAGTTTGTTAAAAAAAGTCAATAACTATTTTAATTTTAATGTTATCGATTAAAAACATTATCGAATTTTAGTTATAAAATTATATCTCCCACGTTTTTATAGCTAGAGTCGCCAAATTTTTTTATAAGTTTTATATTTATTTTATGTAGTTTTGGTTTTTGTTAAATTTTGGATACCGCCTCCAAATTTCCCCAAATATTTAAATTGAGGTTAGTTGCACTCAAAGCCAATAAATAAATGGATTTACATTTTTAAAAATTGGAATAATTTAATAAAATATGTTGAACATAATTATTATATCGAACAATAGATGGCGCTATTGGCTAAACAATTGTAACTGAATTGAAATTAGTTTTCCGCGCATTTATACGAAATGCTAATTATGCAGTATTTTAAAAAACGCAGATAGCGCGGGGTTCAGGGTATCTCCTGGTCGGGACCCCCGACTAGAGTTTTCTTACTTATTATACCCTGAACCCATTGAAATGGGACAAAAAAGGGTATAATGGTTTTGTGAAAATGTATGTAACAGGCAGAAGGAGGCGTGGCAGACCCCATAAAGTATATATATATTCTTGATCAGAGAGACAAGTCGAGTCGATTTGGTCTGTCTGTCTGTCGATCTGTCCGTCTGCCGCCCAACAAGTTTGATCAAAATCGTTGCTCTAGAAAAAAAGTTATAAAATATTTAATTTCTCATAACATTGGCATACAAATAGCAGCCAAAGCGCAGCTGACGCACCGACTTGCGCTTGTCTGTGCGTGAGCCTGTGCATGTGTGAGTTGCTTGTATTGTACACTCATATACATATGCATATCAAAGTAACGGAGAATACACGGAAAAGCGGTTCTTCGCAGGGTTCAGGGTATACCCAGGTCGAGCGGTCTCTACAAGAGTTTTCTTACTTGTTTATTCTATCATCCATAAAGTATAATGTATTAGTCACCAGTTATCCTTAATACAACTAAACAACTAGCTTCAAACAACTGTAAGGCGGTAGCTGAGAGATTTTTCAATTTGGGATATTACTCATGGATACTCTCATCTGAAGTGTTAAGATCAGGGAGAGAAGCCGAGTTGATATAGAAATTCGATAACAGTTATCGTTTTATTGTTATCGATTAAAAACGAAAATCTAAATTAAGCTATAAAATTCTATCTAATTCATCTTTCTAGCTAGAGTTTTCAAATTTTGCATTTTGTGTTATGTAAGCCTTACACAATTTCGGTTTTTGTTAAATTTTTGATGCACCGCCCCCTTCGCCACAAATTTGTAACTTCCGTATATCAAATACTAGAGACTTGTCCTTTGGCACATACATACATATGGATGACATGATCACGCCCAACAAATTTGATCAAAATCGTTGCTCTAGAAAAAAAGTTATTAAACATTTAATTTCCCATAGCATTGCCATGCAAAGCAGCCAAAGAACAGCTGACGCAGCTGCGTGCGCCTGTGTATGTGTGTGTGTATGTTTTGTTTGTAATGAACATATATATACTTATGTATATTAAAGAAACGGAGATTGCTTAGAATTGCGGTTCTTCGCAGGGTTCAGGGTATACCCCAGTCGAGCGGTCTCGACTAGAGTTTTCTTACTTGTTTTTTTTTGGGTTCACTTTACTTTTTGCAGCCAGTAAAGTGATTTTGATATCAACCTTTTATGATGCGTCGCAAAACCCATGTAGCTCCATCGCATGACTGCTTAATTTTACGGACCAGCGTTGTATATCAATTTGAGCTTAAGTCTGGTAATGCGTTTGCGTACTCTTGCCAATAATTGCCAAAAACTGGGCTCCAGCTCTGCGTCCCAAGTTAGCGGCAGTTTCCATAGTTCTTGTATTAAACATTTTCCTTGCAGAGCGACCGGTGGGACAATCAACGAAGAATGTAAAGACATCTGAGTCGCCACCAGTGATGAGGTCATCCATATAGAAATCTTCTTTGATTGCTATCATTAGTTGGTTGTTGCCTTGGCAGTGCTGATTTGCCAAGTCTTGAAGACACCACACAATTAAAAATGACGCTGCTGAGGTTCCATATGTAATTGTAGGCTTTAATCAAAATTGTTTAGTTTGTGTTTAAGTGGACACTCGTTTTTTTGTCAATTATATTTAATAAATAAATAAATAAATAACATTTTGGGTCCGACTAACATCACATCATTTAGACTTAGTCCATTTGAAAACTTTGCTGAAGCGTCAAGCACTACTCTTAATTTAGTAGTAAGACTGTTTGGTCTGATCACTGCTTGATACGGCAGTGCCTTGCCCAACAGTGTCAACCGGTTCCATGTGACCTAACTTCAAGTACTGATCCATGAAGTCACTGTATTCCGTGATGATTTGCGGTTGCTTCCTGAATTTATTTTCCATTTGCAGTAGTCTTGCCATAGCCTGTTTCCTAGAGTTTCCTAATTCGAAGTTTTTTCGGAAAGTTGTGGACACTACTTTCCGGCTTTCTTCATCCCTTGTGGTTGTCTTTTGGAAAATTTTTTCACAGTGCGTGCTATTTTCCGAATCGCTGTTGTCACTTCCAGAAGCGTTCCAGATCGTTCATGCACATCGTCGTTGTTGCGCTGATTACTTTATTGCACGGTGATCTAGCTATGTTGCCGGAAACAATCCATTCCGAGTTAATTTTTTTGTCCCAGACTTTCGTTGATTTTCTTAACTTTTCCCAACATTATTAAAGGAAGTAAATCAACGCCAATGATTACATCAATCCTACTGGGTTCATTGAAATGTGGGCATAACCAGCGCCTTCGTTGTGGTTACGAATTTGCTGGGTTTGATTGTTGAGCAAACACTATTTTTCAGGACTTCAACGTTTTGCGAAATTCCTTGGACCTCCACGTTTCGTTTGATTCGGCGCAGTTTCAGCTGTTTCGGCTTCTTCAGATATAAGAGTTTTTTGTGAACCCCCATCAATAAGGGCTCTTAGCTGCTCGTATTTTCCAGATTTATTTTTAATGAGCGCCCTTGCGCTCTTGCCAGCAACGTATCTTGTCCTTTATTTTCTTTTAGACAATTGCTGCTGACGGTCTCTTTTTTATTTGCACCCTCGTGAAGAAATAGTTGTGTGATTTGGAGTAATGCTTGCTTGCTTGCGCCCAGACATAGCGCATTTTTAGACACAAATTCTTTGCGTTTTTTGACAAGTTCAGCTTTAAACTGCTGACACCTATGTATGTCGTGGCTGTCCATTTGGCAAAAACGGCATTTTCTGTAGCTCGTTTTCTTTGCTTCTGTATGGAATTCACTCTCTTGTACTGAATTTATTGAGTTATACAGTTGCTTAATAAACTCCAGCACATTGTCCAAGGACTGAATTTCTCTAGCCTTCTTTACATGTTGCTCGTAAAGTTGTAGGGCTCCCGTCGAGAATTGTCGCAACAATATCTGAGCGATTAAAACATCACTATCATAATCCATTTGACCTTTTTCTTTAATGATGAAAATCTACTCTGGGAAAATTATGCTGAGTCCAAGAACTTGCGGATACTGCCTTCATCGTTGTTCTTCAGCAGATCCAGTTAAACTAGCTGGTTGACGGCGCTAGCAAATATTTTACGCTTATTTTCGTAGCGCTTGCATATTACCTCCCATGCTGAATTGTAGCTAGCAGATGATCCAACTAATAAATGGCCTACAACCATTTTGGCTTCTGCTTTGAGTCATGATTTCAGGTAGTTCAGCTTCCTTGTTTCGTTGATATCCATACTGTTGTGAATCACCTCGTAGACAAATTCGAAGAACGCTGGCCACTCTTTTGGATTTCCATTAAAATCATGTTGGGCAAGTCACCCATTCTTCTATTTAATTTCTTCGAGAGAAGGTTGACTGCGCATTCCAGATCGTCAATCTCGTCGATATCGAAAGCAAAATTTTAATATTTTGCCTCTAATTCAGTGATTGTCGATTGTACTTTGTTCCATAAGAAATTCAAATTGTCTTTGTCTTCCTGGTTGCTGAACTCTAGATTGAACTCTAGATTAATGAGTTGCCTTAGTTTTAGAGCTCTTCTGTCCACAAGGTCTACCATCACATCCGTCTCATTTCTTTGAGGAAATATATCTTCCTGCTGAATAAGTTTTGCTTTGGATGTTTCTGGTTCCATCCTAATGTTCTTGCTAAATGCTGGTTGTTCGGTGTCCATGGTGTCGACTTTCATCAAGGATTCTTTATAGATCTTGATGCTGTTTATTATGCCATCGTATATTTTCTCCGTAAGTAAGTATTGAATAATTGGCATTGAATTTTGCTGCTAATTCATCAATCACTGATACGTTATCTCTCTTTTTAATACTCAGTTGTATGTTGTCAAAATCTCTGACTGTTTTTTTTTATCAACTCAAGAGTTTTGGTGGACAGCGTCTTGAAGTGTTATGGTATATATTTTCATACCCTGAACCCATTGAAAATGGCAAAATCAGGGTATAATGTTTTTGTTGAAATGTATGTAACAGGAAGAAGGAGGCGTGGCAGACCCCATAAAGTATATATATTCTTGATCAGGGAGAGTAGCCGAGTCGATTTAGCCCGATTTAGCCCTGTCCGTCCGTCTGTCCGTCTGTCCGTCCGTCTGTCCGTATGTATGAACGCGTCGTTCTCAGAACCTATAAGAGCTAGAGACTTTTTATGTAGGTTCCTGTATAGCACGAAAAGATCGAGTTTGTTTCAGAAATTCGATAACTGTTATCGTTTTATTGTTATCGATTAAAAACGAAAATCTAAATTGAGATATAAAATTCTATCTAATTCATCTTTATAGCTAGAGTCTTCAAATTTTGCATTTTGTGTTATTTGGGTCTTACGCAATTTCGATTTTTGTTAAATTTTGGGTGCCACGCCCCCTTCGCCTCAAATTTTTAACTCCCCTATATCAATTACTAGGGACTTTTGCTTTGGCACATACATACATATGGATGACATGATCACGCCCCACAAGTTTGATTAAACATTTAATTTCCCATAGCATTGCCATGCAAACAGCAGCCAAAGAACAGCTGACGCACCGACTTGCGCTTGTGTGTGCTTGCGCCTGTGCATGTGTGTGTGTATGTGTTGCTTGTAATGAACATATATATACTTATGTATATTAAAGAAACGGAGATTGCTTGGAATTGCGGTTCTTCGCAGGGTTCAGGGTATACCCTAGTCGAGCGGTCTCGACTAGAGTCTTCTTACTTGTTTGATGTTGATATTATCATTTGGCTTTATCGGTTGGAGGTGTTTTTGTTTTGATCGCCTGGTTGATCTTGCTGTGCCTCTACTCACAGATAGGATGGTAAGCCAAAATACTAAAATTTGTAAACAACAACTTTTCCATGTAGATCGGATCGAAGGACCAACATGTATGAACTTAAACTGCGGTGGTGGTTAGTTTTGTACTGAATCTTTATTCTTCTGAGGCAGGGATTTTATACCCCGACTCATGCATAAATCATAGCTTAAATTATGTAACCTTAGCCTATCGCTGAGTTTGTAAGGCTCAGCGTGAACGTACTTATATTTAATGTTCACTCATGTGGCCCTTGTTTATGTATGTTGCGCTCCCTTCTAGTCGATGAGTGCGTCGGAGGCATTTTTTAATTGGTTTATATTCTTAGCCCGTCGGGTCTCTCTTTGACTTGTAATTCATTTGTATGTTCGTGCGTGAACATTCTTATGTTCATACATGAACACTGCCTTTTATATCCTGAACCCATTAACAATGGGAAAAAATGGTATAATGTTTTTGTGAAAATATGTTACATACAGACAGGCAGAAGGAGGCGTGGCAGACCCCATAAAGTATATATATATTCTTGATCAGAGAGACAAGTCGAGTCGATTTGGTCTGTCTGTCTGTCGATCTGTCCGTCTGCCGCCCAACAAGTTTGATCAAAATCGTTGCTCTAGAAAAAAAGTTATAAAATATTTAATTTCTCATAACATTGGCATACAAATAGCAGCCAAAGCGCAGCTGACGCACCGACTTGCGCTTGTCTGTGCGTGAGCCTGTGCATGTGTGAGTTGCTTGTATTGTACACTCATATACATATGCATATCAAAGTAACGGAGAATACACGGAAAAGCGGTTCTTCGCAGGGTTCAGGGTATACCCAGGTCGAGCGGTCTCTACAAGAGTTTTCTTACTTGTTTATTCTATCATCCATAAAGTATAATGTATTAGTCACCAGTTATCCTTAATACAACTAAACAACTAGCTTCAAACAACTGTAAGGCGGTAGCTGAGAGATTTTTCAATTTGGGATATTACTCATGGATACTCTCATCTGAAGTGTTAAGATTTTCCGGATGCGCCCCTACGGCAGTGAAATCAGAAAAAAAGCATTTTCCGATATCTTAGAAAGCTACTTGAGAAAGTGCAAGAGTTGAGATTTAGAATGTATAATCGCATTGATAACACAAGATCAACATATTCCTGTTCAAGCATAAACATGCCAATAACAAATAATTAAAAGCATGCTCACATGCAGATATAATAGAAATAGGTAAGCCACATGCGTGAGCATTAAAAATAGGCCGATGAACGCTAAGCGTTACAAACTCGGCCATAGATTAAGGCTAAGAAAAGTCAACTTTGAAATAGATAAGTTGATTTATGCATAAATCAGGGTAAACAAGAAAGAACGTTGCAGTCGGACGCAACCGATTGCGAAGTACTTTTTCACGCCCCAGCACCCCACAGAGGCATCTATCGCATCAGTCGCAGCTCAAATTAGCTGCCGATTAAAAATTTTCATCGGAGGTGGTCATGGCAGTTTCAATTTGGATCGAAGTTTAGAACCTTACCTTAGCAAAAACACGCACCACCAAAAAATGAGAGAGATGGCACCTTTCCAAATGAGAGAGGTGGCATCTCTGAAAATGTGATATAAGTTCGTTTGCGAGCGTAGAGGTGTGGGCTCGAACCCCGGTGCGGTCATGTTGATATTTTTGTTATATTTTCTTTATTTAGTTATTTTGTATTAATAAAATATTCTTTTCAAACACATATATATAATTTGGCAAATCAATCGACAAGGTCAAAGGTCATAAAGTCATTATGTGGCGCGTTATTGGCTCAGAAGCTGCAGATGTTTCAGTTTTGATTTGCCACGCCCCCAGTGGCCGTAGACAAAAAATTTGGCATGTGTATAGAGTGGGCGTTTAAGAATATAACTGTAAAGTTTGGATGCTTACATTCGAAAAATGCGAAAATTAAGGGGTATTTTTCTGTGTGTCACGCCTCTTTTGGGGCGTAACAATAATTTTTGGGGAATCGATAAAGGAGGCCCCCAGTAACTTAGCATCCAATTTTGAAGCTTTTAGCACTAAAACTGTGGGAGATATAAGCTGATATTAGTTGCCACGCCCCTGAGGGCGTAGATATATCCGCCATACCTTTTCGATTGTGGGATGTTAACCCGAGTATATATATCATGTCTCATAACTCTAGCATCAATAGTGCTCAAAATATAACAGAACAAGTAAAATCACTATGCCAAAGCACATACGGGAGTTACAAATTTGAGGCGAAGGGGGCGTGGCATCCAAAATGACAAAATGACAAAAATGACAAAAACCGAAATTGCGTAAGGCCCAAATAACACTAAATGCAAAATTTGAAGACTCTAGCTAGAAAGATGAATTAGATAGAATTTTATAGCTTTTTTCGTTTTAGTCGATAACAATATAACGATAACAGTTATCGAATTTCTGAAACAAACTCGATCGTTTCGTGATATACAGGAACCTACATACAAAATTTCAAGTCTCTAGCTATTGTAGGTTCTGAGAACGACGCGTTCATACATACGGACAGACGGACGGACAGACGGACGGACAGACGGACGGACAGACGGACAGACGGACAGTCGGACAGACGGACATGGCTATATCAACTCGGCTTGTCATCCTGATCAAGAATATATATACTTTATGGGGTCTGCCACGCCTCCTTCTGCCTGTTACATACATTTCAACAAATTCAATGGGTTCAGGGTATAAAAATCAATTAATTTGAATTTCCGTTCTGCACAGTAGTTTTTTCGCATATCATGTATAGCAGAAGGCTCTAAAAACCAAAGTCTTCATTGGCCTTGTTTTGCATTTACTCTTTTCACATATAATTTTAATTTATGCTTTTCACATTGCATTGAGAGAAAATTCATAAAAATATGTAGAATTGCAAAAACTAAACATTCTTCATCACAAATAACAGAAATTTAAGCCAATATGCAACAAAATCACGAATGACCAAAGCGATATCAAATATGCGTGCAGAGTTTTCTCGCTCATTATCGCTTTATATTATCGGATAGCTTCTCGCCGGCACTTTGCCATCAACTGTGTAATGAATCTTTTGAATCGTAAATTGAAATTTGATTATGTATGCTCTTTTTGTTTCTTGTCTGCTTAAAAAGTGTGCTACTTTATTTAATTTAACATCTTTGACATCTTTGATGTCGAGCTGTCATTTATTTTCCTTTGAATTTTGAGTATAAGTATTTTATAGGAGTAGGATTTGTTATAATTTGAAATTGATTTCCAACCAAATAATGTTTAACATGATTTACAGCATGTATAATAGACAAAAGTTCTTTATCAATTGTACTATAATTCGTGAAACAAAAGCAATTGGCTGTCCTTGTTGAGATAAAACTGCACTTATGGCACAATCACTATCATCTGTAGTAATTGTAAATGGTTTGTCCCATTGGTGTTATAAAGTTGTTTTCTCATTATCTTCTTCTTTTTTTTTGTTTTTCATATATGTGAATTTATTTGCTGCTTGTTGTCAGAGACTCTACAGCGCATTTATCTCTTTACCCTTAACATTTGTTTTTTGGCAGGTACGCCTGTTATAATTATTCTAATTTATATGCTGTTTTTTTTTTTTTTATACCCTGAACCCATTGAAAATGGGAAAAAAAGGGTATAATGGTTTTGTGAAAATGTATGTAACAGGCAGAAGGAGGCGTGGCAGACCCCATAAAGTATATATATTCTTGATCAGGGAGAGAAGCCGAGTCGATTTAGCCCTGTCCGTCTGTCTGTCTGTCCGTCTGTCCGTATGTTTGAACGCGTCGATCTCAGAAGATATAAGAGCTAGGACTTCAAATTTTTTTTGGAAGTCCGTGTATTGTACGATTCGATCGAGTTTGTTTCAAATATTCGATAACTATAATCGTTTTAATGTTATCGATTAAAAACCGACATCTTCATTTAGTTATAAAATTCTATTTAATTCATCTTTATAGTTAGAGTCTTCCAATTTTGCATTTAGTGTTATTTGAGCCTTCTGCAATTTCGGTTTTTGTTAAATTTTGGATGCCACGCCCTCAAATTGCCCCTTCGCCTCAAATTGCTAAATCACGTATTTCAAGTACTAGAGACTTGTGCTTTGGCACATACACACATATGAATGTCATGATCACGCTCCACAAATTTGATCAAAATCGTTCGACTAGGAAAAAAGTTATTAAACATTTAATATCTCACATTATCGGCGTCTTGCAGCAGCAGCGAAGCTGATGAGTCATAATGCACAGTTAGCAGATTGTGTGTTGCTGCGTGCGTCTGTGTGTGTATTCTTGTGCGTGCGTCTGTGTGTGTGTATGTATTGCTTGCTACATATGTACATATATATAAAAGTAACGGAGAATGTTAGCGGCTCTTAGGAATCGCAGTTCTTCGCAGGGTTCAGGGGATCTCTTTGTCGAGCAGTCTCGACTAGAGCACTCTTACTTGTTTAATGTGCGTTTGGGCAGCTGATCCCCATAGTGGTATAGCGTATGTGAACACTGGTGCCACAATCGCGTTATAAATAATCCTTTTGCTTAAGAGAGACAGTTTACTCTCGCTCCTTAGCATCCAATCAAGTTTTTTTAATTTGAATTGGCACCTCTTCACCATCTGGCTTATGTGGGCACCGTACGTCAGTCTCTTGTCCAGAGTGACTCCCAGATAGTTAACTTTATTAGCCCTCGGTATTGTATGTCCGAGTGCTACGTCTGGGCAATCACCTTTTCTTAGTGTGAACGTGGTGTGCACTGATTTTTGAGTGTTCACAGCGAAGCTCCAGCGTTTGTGCCATCTATGGAGCTCGTGTAGATACGTTTGCATCTTGATGGAGGCAACATGTGACGACTTATTCCGACTGATCATCAGCATATGTGGCGATCAGCATACCATTATTAGATGGTAGCGGCATGTCAGCGGTGAACAGAGTGTACAATATAGGGCCAAGTACGCTGCCTTGGGGCACACCTGCTCTGACGGAACGAGTCGACGATGTTGCTTGCCCTTTTACCACTTGAAAAGTTCGTTCCGCTAGATATGAAGCCAATATCTTGAAGGAGGAACTGGGTAGAGTGTCTTTTATTTCCTTTAACAGTCCCAGATGCCAAACTCGGTCGAATGCCTGCTTGATGTCTAGAAATACTGCACTGCAGTATTCCTTTTCTTCGAACGCGCTTAATACGTGTTGGACCACTCGGTGTATTTGTTCTGGCGTGCCGTGCTGTCTCCTAAATCCAAATTGGTGATCTGGTATAGCGTTTTTCTCTCTCAGTTCGTTCAGCAGTCTACTCATCAAAATTCTTTCGAATATTTTGGAGAGTACCGGTAGCAAGCTGATTGGTCTATAGGAAGTTATTTCCTTTTCGGGTTTGCCAGGTTTCGGAATCATGACTATTTCAGCACGTTTCCAGCAAGCTGGAAAGTGTTGAATGCGAAGTATGGCGTTGCACAGAACTACGAAAAAGTCAATGGTTGAACTTGGCAGGGCCCTAAGTACTTTGCCATCTATACGGTCATATCCCGGCGCTTTTTTAACTTTTACCTTTTTTATAAGGTTGACGACTTCTTCCTTTGTGCATGGCTCGATTGCTAGAGATCCTGCAATAGGAGAGCTCACTATTTCTCGTATGTCTTCTATTTCTGCTGGACCAGTTGTTATCACCGGCGAGAATTGCTCCTCTAGGTGGTCAGTAAATGCCTCAGCTTGAGCTTCGTCTCCCATTAGCCACACTCCAGTAGCATTACGAATAGGATGACGACGTAGTGGCTGCCTTTTAATATTGTGTGTATATCGCCACACCAGAAAAAAGAACCGGCAGCATCCGCTCGTTCTAGTGCCTCACTAATACGCCTGTTTTGCAGCTGGGCCAGGACTTCTTTGAGCTGTCGGGTGGCTTCATTGTATCTTCTCTTATTACTTTCTGTCCGGGTACGGATCCATCGGCTCCTTGTCCATCTTTTATACTCAAGAAGATTTTGAGCATGCGGGGTGACGGCTGTATTGTATAAAGATGGACTTTGTGTTGATCGGGAGGATGGTGCGGCTAAATACGCCGCTTCTTTTATCGCGTCATGGAGTTTAGTTGCTGCGTATTCCACATCTTCAGCAGTGCGTAGCTCAATTTCCGGGTCCAGTGACGATTGCAGAGCAACCTTAAATTTTGCCAGATTCGATCCTGCAGGCAGGAGCCGTTGTCTGGATGGAAAGAGCTGTGGCTGCGCATGAACTGTAACAACTAGCGGCAGATGGTCAGATGACATCTCCAAGTAATCTTCAATGCTGAGTTGACGGTCGCAGATGCCTTTGTATACAGCAAAGTCTATTGCAGAGGGACATTGCCCATTCATTGGGTAGCGTGTAGGGGCTCCGGTAGCCAGGATGGAATATTGACACCTTTGAATTGCATCAAATATTACCTCTCCTCGCTGGTTTGACCTACCGTTTCCCCAAAATGGGTGCCATCCATTCCAGTCGCCTCCAATTATATTATCTTTTGTTGCTATTTTGGCTTAGAATCTGAGTAATATCCTCCACGGAAAGATCACTGTTTGGTGGACAATAAATCGACGCTATATCTATTTCTCCAATTGATGTTGGAATTGTAATGGCTGAAAACTGCAGTGTTGCGTTGGCATGAGAAAGTAGAGGTGTATGTACCAGTGTTGACCGAACCAAGAGCGATGATCCACCGAAGCTGTTTGTTCCTCCACCATGGGCCTGATAGTGCTCATACCCATGAATTTTAAATGTCGGGCATTCACGACTTTCTGCAATGACCATTATATCTATGTCCTTTTGTAGGAGAAAAACTGCTAATTCCTGCGCTTTATTGCGCAAGCCATTAGCGTTCCAAATTCCTACGCGTAGGGACATTATTTGGAGCTGTGCTTAGTGATTAGAGCCATTAGTGGGTCATCACTGTTGCTTGTTGGGCTTGCACCTCTCGCATTGCTTCAAGTTCTGCATGGATTACTTCAAATTGTTGCTGCTGCTGTTGCAGAATCTCCATAATTCCCGCATCGGGCTTGCCAGGTTCTGGTTGGGAATTTTTTCCTCTAACTACTTGGGCATATGATATGCCATTTCCTGGTAATGCAGTAGCGTTCATACTGTTGTTCGAGAACTGCGGCTGTGAAATTTCTAAGCGGCGCTGAGCACCGTTAAAGCCTTTTATCGGGTTGTGTTTTTGCGCAGGGGCCCGCAATTTTAATAACCTCTTATACGTGAGGCAACCTTTATAGTTGTTGTTCTTCACAATGGACACAGATAGGAGGTTGGTCCTTTGGACGAGTGCAGTCTTTAGAGTCGTCTTCCCGGCGCACCTCACACACGTGGGGTCTCTGTGGCAGTAGAATTTTGTGTGCCCAACTTCCTGACAGTGGGGGTATTAGGTCAAATCGCTGAATTTCCTTGGTAATTCAACAGTGCACCTTTGACGGGCAATAATACGCAAATCGTGAATTTGCTTATTGTTTGTTGCTTGTTCCAAATCCACGAAGAATATATTTAGAGGGATTTTATCGATTCGGCTACGCGGGTTGAAAATATTGACAACATTGTGACCCTTTAAGCCTAGTTCATTTTTTATATCTTCAATATCTGTGCTCGAGTGGAGTCCTTTTAAACAAACTCTGTAGGGCTTGTCTTCTTTTAGCTGATAGCAGTGAAACTTTAGACCTCGATTGGTTAGTTGTTTCGCTACTGCACGGTAGTCATCGCTGCAGTTTGTAAGAACTGCAATATTATTATACTATTTCACGTAGTGATATAGTATATTGGTTTTGTGCAATGTCCATCATGCTGTCCGTCCGTCCGTCTGTCCGTCTGTCCGTCTGTCCGTCTGTCCGTATGAACGCAAACCATCTCGACGCTATTGAAGCTAGAGACTTTGAAATATATACTCGTGTATACCCTCGTCTACCCTCGTAAAGTGTCAAGATTTTCCGGATACGCCCACTAGGGGCGTGGCAAATCGGAAAATGCATTTTCCTGTATCTCAGAAACACTACTTCTAGAAGGGCTAGAGTGTTGAGATTTTAACTGAACCCTCATGTCGACATTCCAAAATCAAAAAGCTATGGCGGATATATCTACACCCATTGAGGCGTGGTAAATGGGTCAAACTGTATCTTCTACAGTTTTATCAGCTAGAACGCCCAAATTTGGCACGTGAGTTACTGCTACGATCCTATAAAGATCGCCCAAAAATGTTATGGCCACGCCTACTAGGGGCGTGGCAAATTTGATCTGAATATATAGTGATTTTACGAGTTTCGTTATATTTTGAGCGCTATTGATGCTAGAGACTTGAGACTTGGTATATATACTCGGGTTAACATCCCACAACCGATAAGCTATGGCGGATATATCTACGCCTTCAGGGGGCGTGGCAACAAATATCAGCTTATATCTCCCACACTTTTAGTGCTAGAAGCTTCAAAATTGGATGCTAGGTTACTGGGGGCCTCCTATATCGATTCCCCAAAAATTATTGTTACGCCCCAAAAGGGGCGTGACATACAGAAAAATACCCTGTAATTTTCGCATTTTTTGAATGTAAGCATCCAAACTTTACAGTTATATTCTTAAACGCCCACTCTATGCACATGCCAAAAATGTAATGTGATAGATGCCCCTGTGTGCTGTTGGGGCGTGAAATAGTATTTCGCTGTCGGTTGCGTCCGACAGCAACGTTCTTACTTGTTTTTTTTTTGGGTTTGATGACGTAAGATCTTGGATCAATAGCTTGATCTATAATATCTTGCAGATGTGAAATAGATCTAATCTCTGGGCACCATATAGGAGGCGGTCGTGGTTTCGGTTTCTTCTGTTGTTTTATAAAGCAGACTGAACCCATTGAAAATGGGAAATCAGGGTATAATGTTTTTGTTGGAGGGCGTATGTATGTAACAGGGAGAAGGAGGCGTGGCAGACCCCATAAAGTATATATATTCTTGATCAGGATGACAAGCCGAGTTGATATAGCCATGTCCGTCTGTCCGACTGTCCGTCTGTCCGTCCGTCCGTCTGTCCGCATGTATGAACGCGTCGTTCTCAGAACCTACAAGAGCTAGAGACTTGAATGAATAGCACGAAAAGATCGAGTTTGTTTCAGAAATTCGATAACTGTTATCGTTTTATTGTTATCGATTAAAAACGAAAATCTAAATTCAGCTATAAAATTCTATCTAATTCATCTTTCTAGCTTGAGTCTTCAAATTTTGCATTTAGTGATATTTAGGCTTTACGCAATTTCGGTTTTTGTTAAATTTTGGATGCCATGCCCCCTTCGCCTCAAATTTGTAAGTCCCGTATTTCAAATACTACAGACTTGTGCTTTGGCACATACATACATATGGATGACATGATCACGCCCAACAAGTTTGATCAAAATCGTTCGTCTAGAAAAAAAGTTATTGAACATTTAATTTCCCATAGCATTGCCATGCAAAGCAGCCAAAGAACAGCTGACGCACCGATTGTCGTGTGTGTGTGCGTGCGCCTGTGCGTGTGTGTGTATGTTTTGCTTGTAATGAACGTACATATGCATGTGTATATAAAAGAAACAAAGAATGCTTGGAATAGCGGTTCTTCATAGGGTTTGGGGTATACCCTTGTCGAGCGGTCTCGACTAGAGTTTTCTTACTTGTTTCAGTTGGTGTTGTGGCTGTTTGCATTTCGCAGTCTTCAATTTCATCTTCATCCAATAGTGCAAAGTGTTTCTGCTTGGCTGCTTCAGCTGCGGCTTTGCTAGTGCTTGGCTGATCAGACAAAGCTGGTTTTTTTGCATATAGGAATTGGCGATGTTTGCTGCTTTCGCTTTGGTCCTTATTGGATTGGCCCCCTGACGAGTGCTAGATCGATTGGTCTCAGGGTCGAAAGATTGACTTTCGCCCTTATTGCAGCCATTCGTTCATCCATTCTACGGTTTATTTGTACCAAATTCCAACTCTTATCACGGACACCAGTTAATCGCCGTCGGCCGGAGCCCCACTTTGCAGATGTTTTTAAAACACCAATTTTTAGTTCAGTTTTATTCTCACGGTCACCGTGTCTTGGACAAGACACTGTAGCAACAAGTCACAACCGATATTTATTTATTGTTTTCCTCAAATAAAATTTTCCT
>JAWNPL010000096.1:0-97011 GCA_035047545.1 Drosophila paranaensis | reverse complement strand
AAAAAAATTAAAATAAAATATATGTTTAACAACAAAACAAACAGTTTGACCAGGTTATCTTAAATCTAAATATATATAGCAAATGCTAGAATGGATTATGACGGAATGATTCGTTTGTGAGATCCATTGTGGTAGTTGAATTTCATTTGCTGGTATCAAATGAAAATATGTCTTAATGAAGCGCATGTAAGATGAATGCATAGTGCTAGTCGATGTACTGTGGCCTGTTATTATTATATTTACGTTGCGAATCGTTAGGGCTGCTTTCATAGCAATTAGTCCAACATCTCGTAGTTGAATACTTGAGGCACCGTCCTGACAGACAGCTGAAAGATCCGTAAGAGTCCGTAACGCGAATATCCACTCATTCATGAAGAACAAGTTAGTCCAGCTGAACGAGTTGTTTGTTGTTGTTGTTATACAATTATCCGATGTTTTGTTGACCATCAGAAACTCACATCAGTGTTCCATCCTGAAGGGGGTGACAATTTTTAAATACTTCATGTGTCAGGCTCAAGAATTCATCACGATGAACATTGACTGCGATCAATGGTACGTTTGTTGCTAATTTTGGGAGGACACCATTGGAATAGGCATCAATTTATACAATTCCAGCTTCTGTGTTGATATAAGTGGTAGTGTTATTTTGAACCCGTCGTGCGTGGCTACGATGGCTCCTTCGGGTTGCATCATTTTATATAGTTGGAGTACGCCACCATTGATGCTGGGAATTTCTTGTCCTTCTTTTAGATGATCCTTCATCTGTTCTATTTACTCTCGAAGTTGAACTGGCGATAGTAACGGGAGATTAATTGTGTTGTGTGATTAATGATTATTTCTGCTTGCATTCGCTGAAGATTTATTGCTGTCAATTTTAACACGTTGTAGGTGGAATCCACAAGGGAGACCTGCTTGATATATTTCAAACTATTTCGCTCGTTTATGTCTTATTATACCCTGAACCCATTGAAAATGGGAAAATCAGGGTATAATGTTTTTGTTGGAGGGCGTATGTATGTAACAGGCAGAAGGAGGCGTGGCAGACCCCATAAAGTATATATATTCTTGATCAGGATGACAAGCCGAGTTGATATAGCCATGTCCGTCTGTCCGTCTGTCTGTCCGTATGTATGAACGCGTCGTTCTCAGAACCTATAAGAGCTAGAGACTTGAAATTTTTTATGTAGGTCCGTGAATAGCACGAAAAGATCGAGTTTGTTAAAAAAAAGTCGATAACTATTTTAATTTTATTGTTATCGATTAAAAGCATTATCGAATGTTAGTTATAAAATTATATCTCCCACGTCTTTATAGCTAGAGACCTCAAATTTTTTTGTAAGTTTTATATTTATTTTCTCTAATTTTGATTTTTGTTAAATTTTGGATACCGGCTCCAAATTTCCCCAAATATTTCAATTGAGGTTAGTTGCACTCAAAGCCAGTAAATGAATGGGTTTACATTTTTAAAAATTGGAAAAAATGTAATAAAATATGTTGAACATAAGCTGAAAATTTTATTCAAATCCATTAATTCGCGCAGAAGTTATTAAACAAAATATTTTGCCAATCGGCCAAACACGTGACCAGCAAAGCAAAGCAAACTGTTTTTCTATACATGTGCACACATACACACATACACATTGAGCTGCGTGCATCTAGCAAGTTCTATAACCCGCAAGTTTTAGTGTACATATTTCCAATAGATGGCGCTATGATTTGCGAATTATCAGCTGCTCAGTTGGTTCGAAACTGGGATGGCGCTATTCAATCGAACCATAGATGACGCTATTAGCTAAACAATTGAAATGAATTGAATTTAGTTTTCTGTGCGTTTATACGAAATGCTAATTATGCAGTATTTTAACGCAGATAGCGCGGGGTTTAGGGTATCTCTTAGTCGGGACCGCCGACTAGAGTTTTCTTACTTGTTTTTTTTCAGAAGTTTATTTTCAGCCGACAATTCGTCTTCCACATGTTTGAAATGCTGAGCATGCTGACACAGAAATGTAATGCTTAAATTGTCGCATATTTTTCTTATGCAGTCAATACCTCCAGAAAACGCTTTCATTTCGCTCCAATAAGGTTCAAGATCATTATAAGCTATTATGGTCTAATCTGCAATATCCAGTCGAGCTGATCCGATCCTTTCGTAATAAATGCCAGGATTGGATTCAAATTGCGTACTGTTGATGGACTGTGTCAGTACTAACGGCAGTAGTAATGCGAGCATCTTTGTGAGAAACGGCACACTGGGTAGTTTGAATAATTTTACCTTTGGGTTGCTAGAAGAATCGGTTTGTAGTGTATCATCTAATGGGTGCTTATGTTGTGCCTCATCGATGGATAGTAATGAAGGCAATTTGTGTATAGGACGTGTTCAGTCATTTGGCTGGGCATAGTATTAAGTTAGTTGTAATAGTTGTAAGCGTGTATGAAGTAACGCCTGGCACTGTAAGGAGCAGCACAAGAGCGACGAGAGCGGGAGCGCGTGCTCTCCCTAGCTGTTCGGGCTCCTGTGCTGGCTCTCTGGCCACTAGCTTAAGTTTGAAGTCTTGTAATGAATCAGTACTAAAAAGACTTCGCTGTTGGCAAGCTGCTGGTTGGAGACCGCAAGTTGCTTTTTTTTAAGAACGCTGTAAATCACCGAGCACTTTTGTCAGGACATTTTTGGCGCTCCCAAGTGGACTCTTCAACAGAAGGTGAAATCGATAGAAAACAAACAGGAGGATACATGGATTGCTATATCAATCAGGGAAGTACAGAGAATTTTATTCGTACATCTTATATATACCGAGTGTTGTAAATTTAATAAAGTGCACTGGGGACCTGCAGATTGAAACTGCAGGTAAGCCTATGTATGTACATATGCATACGCCTGAATCAATAAATGCTTAATGCGATAAGAGAAATACAATAGCAAAGAGTATTTTAAGTCAATTTGCAAAATAATTAAGATGGGTATTGAGAAGAAAAAGAAAATAATGGAATTATTAATAGGGGGCGAGTCCGTTAGGAAAGTGGCTAATAAATTTGGTGTTAGTCACTTGACTGTGCAGCGGTTAAAAAAACTGTTCAGAACACATAAAAATAAATAAAGGAGGCCGACCGCGAGTTTTTGGCGAACGTGACACGCGCCACGTGACTAACTTAATGACAAGTAATCCCGACACTACGCCAATAAAAGTGGCAAATATGTTAAATTGAAATGCCAGTGTGTGGACAGTCCGTCGCAGTCTAGGTAGATTAGGCCTCAAGGCCAAGGAAATGAAAAAAAAAACATTTCTTGCTAAAAAGCACATTAGCTTGCGTAAAAACTTTGCTACAATGCATGAGAATTAGATTTTAGCTGATTGGGATGCCGTAAGTTACAAATAAAAAGTTTAAGCAATGCTCCAGAAATTCCAGAGGCTTCGATGTGCCGTCGAATGTTTGACCAATTTGGACTACTCAAGCCCTGCCAGACTCGGCTCTCGCGTCCTTATTTCGGGCTGTGGAGTGGATGTGTCTATCCAGGGTCCTTGCTGGGTCTCATTAAGGCGGCCAGCGGCGACACTAGTGGATGGGAGTGACACTCGCGGGTCTTGTGTCCTCTCCTCTCGATCCTCCAGATCCTCTTCCTCGACGGCGGTCAACATTTCCTCTCTTCGTGGCGACCGTCGCCCATGGAGGCCTGCAATGTCGGCGATCCTCAGTTAAAAATTAATCGCAGGGCCCCACGTTGGGCGCCAGTTGTAACGAACCTTCGGTTTGCCCCGAGTTTAAGCAGGGCCGCACTCTGCTGACTGTGTGTTCGTGCCAAAAAATTTATATGTTGGTCGCCTGCCGATAAATAATAAGTCCTGCTTTTTAGATTTAATAATATAAACTGGTTTATTCACGTAGATATATAATTATTATAGTACAGCAAAGTACTGGCTTAGGCTATAGCTGCATACGGCTAAGCAAGCAGGATTCGTAGGTGTCGTGAGGAGCACTTCGGCTCACTGGCGCTCAGCCTCTGAGCCGTCTAGAGGTTGCAGAACACTCCATAGTACGCCAGGATATGCGCTGTGATCTCTAGCGGTTCGCTGAGAGTATCACAGGCACTTCTACTGCTGGATTCGCTCGCTGGCACTCTAGACCGCGCCTCAAAGACGTGCGTTCTTCCGCACGACTACTCTCAAGTATCTTTTACTCCTGGTCGTAGGGCACGCCACTCCTTGTAAGGCTTTCCGAGCACACCTTCAAGCTGGCTGGGCTAGCGCACACTGTTCTCTATAGGATCGTAGTTCTGCCGTGAGGAGCACTCCGGCTAGCGACCGAGTAACCTCTGAGCCGTCTAGAGGTTGCAGAGCACTTCAGAAGGCTTACGTTCTTCCGCACGGCTACCCTCACTAACCTCACTCTCCTGTTCAGGTTACGCTGCTCTAGCACCAGCTGCCGGCCGTACCTCTGTCCTCCAGGATACGGTTTGGTATGCGTCCAGAATATTCCTCTGAATATTCTTGTATAAGTCCCACGATGTCCCTTATGTCCTTGATGTCCCTCGTTGTCCTTCATTGCACCTTACACTTTCACTCCCGCTGACACTGGGCACTTTCACTTTTAATTGGAATCGACTGCCCCAGTGCCGAGCCGTG
Source organism: Drosophila paranaensis (assembly GCA_035047545.1). NCBI lineage: Eukaryota > Metazoa > Arthropoda > Insecta > Diptera > Drosophilidae > Drosophila > Drosophila paranaensis. The sequence continues at coordinate 92,392 of JAWNPL010000096.1, read as the reverse complement.
GACGCCTTTTTATAGCAGCGCCGCAAGCCCTGCTTCGGCTCTGGAGCGGGGCCTGCCTCGGCTCTCTGTAGCGGGGCCTGTCTCCTCTTCCGGTCTGCCTTAACGGCAACATCGCATGATTTTGTGCGACGCCAAATACGCGTGATCGGGTGGCAGCCTCTCATTGGCCGAAGCACCGTTACACGCCTGCGAGTGAAAGTAATAGCTACTTTCTCGCGGCTACGAACGGCACTTCGGCTAGAGGTGAACGATCAACGCAGAGAGTGAGACGCGAGTAAATCGCTGAATCGGTAAGAGCGAGCGAGACGTCACATCGCTCGCCTTTGTCCCTTTCCAGTCGCGAGGGTCGCTCTTACCGTACTCGCGTCGCTGTGTGGAACATTTATATGCCTGCACGCCCACCCATATAAATGCACAGCAAATACATGCAATTATACAGGTTGAGACGTGCCTGCATATAATGTTCCTCACAGGGTACATCCCGAAATGCTTGAAAATGTTTGGAATGACGACGAATATGGTTTTTAATTTGAAACAAACACCAACATATCTAATTTCGAATTGAATACAAGTGCTTTCAATTAAAATCGTGACTTCTGCTTTTGTATTTAACAATTGTATTCCAGATGAAGATATAATGCAAATAAGTAAGAAAACTCTAGTCGAGAATACTCGACCAAAAACTACCCTGAACCAAAAAATAAAAAACCTTTATTATGTTAAGAAAAAAATTAAAATAAAATATATGTTTAACAACAAAACAAACAGTTTGACCAGGTTATCTTAAATCTAAATATATATAGCAAATGCTAGAATGGAGCTCTTTTCTTTCTCCTGCAGCAGGCATGAACGCCCTATTTTATAAAAATTAGTTAATTTGAATATTATTGATACAATTTAACAAGAAATAACACGATCCAATCACTGTTGACTCTGAAGGTTGGATCCTTTTCTTAACGTATATCGAAAGCAAAATTTCTGATGCTACTTCTGCAATATATGACATTATGACGGAATGATTCGTTTGTGAGATCCATTGTGGTAGTTGAATTTCATTTGCTGGTATCAAATGAAAATATGTCTTAATGAAGCGCATGTAAGATGAATGCATAGTGCTAGTCGATGTACTGTGGCCTGTTATTATTATGTTTACGTTGCGAATCGTTAGGGCTGCTTTCATAGCAAGTAGTCCAACATCTCGTAGTTGAATACTTGAGGCACCGTCCTGACAGACAGCTGAAAGATCCGTAAGAGTCCGTAACGCGAATATCCACTGATTCATGAAGAACAAGTTAGTCCAGCTGAACGAGTTGTTTGTTGTTGTTGTTGTACAATTATCCGATGTTTTGTTGACCATCAGAAATTCACAGCAGTGTTCCATCCTGAAGGGGGTGACAATTTTTAAATACTTCATGTGTCGACTGCGATCAATGGTACGTTTGTTGCTAATCTTGGGAGGACACCACTGGAATAGGCATCAATTTATACAATTCCAGCTTCTGTGTTGATATAAGTGGTAGTGTTATTTTGAACCCGTCGTGCGTGGCTGCGATGGCTCCTTCGGGTTGCATCATTTTATAGAGTTGGAGTATGCCACCATTGATGCTAGGAATTTCTCGTCCTTCTTTTAGATGATCCTTCATCTGTTCTATTTACTCCCGAAGTTGAACTGGCGATAGTAACGGGAGATTAATTGTGTTGTGTGATTAATGATTATTTCTGCTTGCATTCGCTGAAGATTTATTGCTGTCAATTTTAATACGTTGTAGGAGTGCTCTCCCTAGCTGTTCGGGCTCCTGTGCTGGCTCTCTGGCCACTAGCTCAAGTTTGAAGTTTTGTAATGAATCCGTACTAAACAGACTTCGCTGTTGGCAAGCTGCTGGTTGGAGACCGCAAGTTGCTTTGTTTTAAGAACGCTGTAAATCACCGAGCACTTTTGTCAGGACATTTTTGGCGCTCCCGAGTGGACTCTTCAACAGAAGGTGAAATCGATAGAAAACAAACAGGAGGATACATGGATTGCTATCAATCAGGGAAGTACAGAGAATCTTATTCGTACATCTTATATATACCGAGTGTTGTAAATTTAATAAAGTGCACTGGGGACCTGCAGATTGAAACTGCAGGTAAGCCTATGTATGTACATATGCATACGCCTGAATCAATAAATGCTTAATGCGATAAGAGAAATACAATTACAAAGAGTATTTTAAGTCAATTTGCAAAATAATTAAGATGGGTATTGAGAGGAAAAAGAAAATAATGGAATTATTAATAGGGGGCGAGTCCGTTAGGAAAGTGGCTAATAAATTTGGTGATAGCCACATGACTGCAGCGGTTAAAAAAAAACTGTTCAGAACACATAAAAATAAATAAAGGAGGCCGACCGCGAGTTTTTGGCGAACGTGACACGCGCCACGTGACTAACTTAATGACAAGTAATCCCGACACTACGCCAATAAAAGTGGCAAATATGTTAAATTGAAATGCCAGTGAGTGGACAGTCCGTCGCAGTCTAGGCAGATTAGGCCTCAAGGCCAAGGAAATGAAAAAAAAACATTTCTTGCTAAAAAGCACATTAGCTTGCGTAAAAACTTTGCTACAATGCATGAGAATTAGATTTTAGCTGATTGGGATGCCGTAAGTTACAAATAAAAAGTATAAGCAATGCTCCAGAAATTCCAGAGGCTTCGATGTGCCGTCGAATGTTTGACCAATTTGGAATACTCAAGCCCTGCCAGACTCGGCTCTCGCGTCCTTATTTCGGGCTGTGGAGTGGATGTGTCTATCCAGGCTCCTTGCTGGGTCTCATTAAGGCGGCCAGCGGCGACACTAGTGGATGGGAGTGACACTCGCGGGTCTTGTGTCCTCTCCTCTCGATCCTCCAGATCCTCTTCAACATTTCCTCTCTTCGTGGCGACCGTCGCCCATGGAGGCCTGCAATGTCGGCGATCCTCAGATAAAAAGGAATCGCAGGGCCCCACGTTGGGCGCCAGTTGCAACGAACCTTCGTTTTGTCCCGAGTTTAAGCCGGGCCGCACTCAGCCGACTGTGTGTTCGTGCCAAAAAATTTATATGTTGGTCACCTGGCGATAAATAATAAGTCCTGCTTTTTATACTATTTCACGTAGTGATATAGTATATTGGCTTTGTGCAATGTCCGTCATGCTGTCCGTCCGTCTGTCCGTCTGTCCGTATGAACGCAAACCATTTCGACGCTATTGAAGCTAGAGACTTGAAATTTGAAATATATACTCGTGTATACCCTCGTCTGATAAAGTGTCATGATTTTCCCGATACGCCCACTAGGGGCGTGGCAAATCGGAAAATGAATTTTCCTGTATCTCAGAAACACTACTTCTAGAAGGGCTAGAGAGTTGGGATTTTAACTGAACACTCATGTCGACATCCCAAAATCAAAAAGCTATGGCGGATATATCTACGCCCATTGGGGGCGTGGCAAATCGGGTCAAACTGTATCTTCTACAGTTTTAAAGCTAGAACGCCCAAATTTGGCACGTGGGTTACTGTTATTATCCTATAAAGATCGCTCAAAAAATTTTGTGGCCACGCCTACTAGGGGCGTGGCAAATCGGATCTGAATGTATAGTGATTTGACTAGTTTCGTTATATTTTGAGCAATATTGATGCTAGAGACTTGAGACTTGGTATATGTACTCGGGTTAACATCCCACAATCGAAAAGGTATGGCGAATATATCTACGCCTTCAGGGGGCGTGGCAACAAATATCAGCTTATATCTCCCACAGTTTTAGTGCTAGAAGCTTCAAAATTGGATGCTAGGTTACTGGGGGCCTCCTCTATCGATTCCACAAAAATTATTGTTACGCCCCAAAAGGGGCGTGACATACAGAAAAATACCCTGTAATTTTCGCATTTTTTTAATGTAAGCATCCAAACTTTACAGTTATATTCTTAAACGCCCACTCTATACACATGCCAAAAATTATTCGTCTACGGCAACTGGGGGCGTGGCAAATCAAAACTGAAACATCTGCAGCTTCTGAGCCAATAACGCGCCACATAATGACTTTGCGACCTTTGACCTTGTCTTTTGATTTGCCAAATTACATATATGTGCTTGAAAAGAATATTTTATTAATACAAAATAACTAAATGAAGAAAATATAACAAAAATATCAACATGACCGCACCGGGGTTCGAGCCCACACCTCTACGCTCGCCAACGAACTTATGTATATCACATTTTCTGAGTTGCCACCTCTCTCATTTTGAGAGTTGCCATCTCTCTTATTTTGAGAGATGCCACCTCTCTCGATTTAGGTGCGTGTTCTTGCTAAGGTAAGGCAATCAAGATAAATCGAGAGAGGTGGCATCTCTAAGCTTCGATTCTGATTGAAACTGTCTGACTACCTCCAATGAAAAGTTTTAATCTGCAGCTAATTTAAGCGGCGACAGTGGGGATTTAAGGTTAAATTTTAAAAAATGATAGATGCCCCCTGTGAGCTGTTGGGGCGTGAAATAGTATTTCGCTGTCGGTTGCGGCCAACAGCAACGTTCTTACTTGTTAGATTTAATAATATAAACTGGTATATTCACGTAGATATATAATTATTGTAGTACAGCAAAGTACTGGCTTAGGCTATAGTTGCACACTGCTCAGCCCGCAGGATTCGTAGGTGTCGTGAGGAGCACTTCGGCTAACGAGCGGTCAGCCTCTGAGCCGTCTAGAGGTTGCAGAACACTCCAGAGTACGCCAGGATACGCGCTGTGATCTCTAGCGGTTCGCTGAGAGTATCACAGGCACTTCTACTGCTGGATTCGCTCGCTGGCACTCTAGACCGCGCCTCAAAGACGTGCGTTCTTCCGCACGACTACTCTCAAGTATCTTTTACTCCTGGTCGTAGGGCACGCCACTCCTTGTAAGGCTTTCCGAGCACACCTTAAAGCTGGCTGGGCTAGCGCACACTGTTCTCTACAGGATCGTAGTTCTGACCGATTAGCCTCTGAGCCGTCTAGAGGTTGCAGAGCACTCCAGAAGGCTTACGTTCTTCCGCACGGCTACCCTCACTAACCTCACTCTCCTGTTCAGGTTACGCTGCTCTAGCACCAGCTGCCGGCCGTACCTCTGTCCTCAAGGATACGGTTTGGTATGCGTCCAGGATATTCCTCTGAATATCCTTGTATAAGTCCCACGATGTCCCTTATGTCCGTGATGTCCCTCGTTGTCCTTTGTTGCACTTTACAGTTTCACTCCCGCTGACACTCGGCACTTTCACTTTTAATTGGAATCGACTGCCCCAGTGCCGAGCCGTGGACGCCTTTTATAGCAGCGCCGCAAGCCCTGCTTCGGCTCTGGAGCGGGGCCTGCCTCGGCTCTCTGTAGCGGGGCCTGTCTCCTCTTCGAGTCTGCCTTAACGGCAACATCGCATGATTTTGTGCGACGCCAAATACGCGTGATCGGGTGGCAGCCTCTCATTGGCCGAAGCACCGTTACACGCCTGCGAGTGAAAGTAATAGCTACTTTCTCGCGGCTACGAACGGCACTTCGGCTAGCGGTGCACGATCAACGCAGAGAGTGCGACGCGAGTAAATCGCTGAATCGGTAAGAGCGAGCGAGACGTCCCATCGCTCGCCTTTGTCCCTTTCCAGTCGCGAGGGTCGCTCTTACCGTACTCGCGTCGCTGTGTGGAACATTTATATGCCTGCACGCCCACCCATATAAATGCACAGCAAATACATGCAATTATACAGGTTGAGACGTGCTTGCATATAATGTTTCTCACAGGGTACATCCCGAAATGCTTGAAAATGTTTGGAATGACGACGAATATGGTTTTTAATTTGAAACAAACACCAACATATCTAATTTCGAATTGAATACAAGTGCTTTAAATGAAAATCGTGACTTCTGCTTTTGTATTTAACAATTGTATTCCAGATGAAGATATAATGCAAATAAGTAAGAAAACTCTAGTCGAGAATACTCGACCAGAAACTACCCTGAATCAAAAAATAAAAAACCTTTATTATGTTAAGAAAAAAATTAAAATAAAAAAATAAAGAGAGAGTTCTCAGTTGAAAGTTTCAGACGTGTTTTTTTGTTCTCCGTGGCTTTTATTTTTGTTTCGTGATTTTTTTAATATATAAAATCGCGTTCACTTTTGATTTTGGTTTTTTACCATTAGTCACTGTTGTGCATTTGTGCAAGGAGTAATCCGCGTTGTTTTTTATTTATTTTATCATATTTTTGTGAAGTGCTTAGAACTTGGATCTGTGCAGCGTCGGTAATTTTTGATTTTACTTGCATTCTGCATTCTTCTTTTGCTTTATCGCTTGCTCTCAGTTTTTTTTTGGTGTGTGCAATCAGCTGTTTTTGTTGTTGTGAGTATATTCTCTCAACGCTTTAACCCTCTCTTTGCTTTGCGCTTGTTTCATTGCCTTTATCTAAACTCCCGTTTTGTTTGTGAGTCGCTCTATATACTCATTAATCTCTCTTTAGCTTGCGCTCTTTTCTTTTCCTTGTGTTTCTAATCTTTTGTTTTAGTTTCTTTAATCCCATTTGCCAATATGACCTGTTGCAAAAAAACTTGCTCAGTGCGGCAATCTTCTGATTCTTCACAAATGCAATTCATTAATTGCTGGTTGTGTGAGAATATGATGCACAGTAAATGTGCTGGCCTTACAGGGCGGGATTATGATAAGGTCATGTCCACTGCCAAAATTGGTTGTGGCGGCTTACGGTGGTCTTGTCCTAGTTGTTTGGAAAAACAAATAAATTTTTCAAAAATGTTTAATTCGGTGCGGGTTCAATTTTTAAAACTTAATAAAATATCTAAACAGTTATCTAGTGAACTAGATGCTGGTGATAAATTATTGAATCAATATGATTTTGAATCATCTCAAGCTGAGACGTTGACGGACTCTCAGTTGGTACCACCTTCTATACCTTTGTCTCCAAATTTATTAGCGCCTTCTACACCTTGTTCAGACTCTCTTGCGATTCCACCACCTGGTAGTGTGTCAGGGACACCAGTAGTGGATATCCCAGAGTCTTTACTAATTCCAGCTCCGTTATCTCCATCTGTTGCTCATACTACGAACAACTCTCTGGCCATTTCTCCCACACTTACTATACCTACTTTATCTGTCGTCTCTCCCCGAAAGCAAGTTTTCTTATCAAGGCTTTCATCTGACACGACATGTGAAGCTGTTTCCGCATTTATTTCTAGTAAATCAAATGCTAAAGTCTCTATATCAAAGTTCAATTTTGCAACTCCTCGTGAAATTGCTTCTTTTAAAATCAATGTTTCATCTGAATTCTTCACAACGATTTGTGACGCTAAATTTTGGCCTCCTCACGTAGTTGTGCATGAATTTAAGCATAAGAGTCGAAGTAGGCTGTCTCCGGTTTTGCTAAACCCTTCCTCGGTACAATCTTCATCCAATATTGTGCCAAAAAACTAAACACAATTCAACCTTCTTCACAGATTTCCTTAATTTATCAAAACGTTCGTGGTCTGAATTCTAAGCTCAAAAGTCTCTTTTTGAGTAGTTTCAGTGTTCGTTTTGACATTATTGCCCTGACTGAAACGTGGTTAAGCCCGAATGTTTATAATAGTGAGATTCTCTCGAACGATTTCACTATTTACAGACATGATCGACGGACTCGTAGAGGTGGAGGTGTCTTATTGGGCGTTAAATCTTATATACTTTCTGAATCTTTTATTTTTTCAGCATCTCATGATATTGAGATAGTTGCTGTTAAACTTAATCTTAAATCTTGCTCCCTCTTTATTACCTGTTCATATATTCCCCCCACTTCTGATTTTCAAGTTTATGCGCAACATATGACTTGCATTAAAGAAATTTATGGACACGTGAAGGACAACGATTTCTTTCTGGTGTTAGGCGACTTTAATATACCGAACACTTCTTGGATCTCTAATCCTAGTTCAAGTTCCCTTATTCCTACAATTGATCATTTTTTCTTTGATGAATTACTTTCTATTTCTATGTCTCAGATGAATGCAATCTCAAATCATCTGAATCGATGGCTTGATCTGGTTTTTATTAATGATGACTCTTGCATTAATGTGTCCAGATCATCCCCTTTTTGTTTACCTGAGGATATTTATCATCCTACATTGGAGGTATCTTTGACCCTAAGTTCACCTCCAATTTCTGAACCTACTCCATCTAAACGTCGTTGTTACGTTAAGTGCAACTTTGCTTTGCTTAACCAACTTATTAGTGCAACAGATTGGTCTACGTTATATGATTCTGTTGATGTTAATTGTGCATCAACTATTTTCTATAACATTTTAAACTCTCTTATTGATGAGTGTGTTCCTATGTGTCTCCCTGTGCCTTTTCTAATAAACCTCCATGGTTTACTCAGTCGCTTTCTAATTTAAGAAACATTAAGTCTAAATGTTTTAAAAATTTTAAAAAGTGTGGCTCCACTATTAACTGGGCTAAATATTCCATAGCCAAGTCGAATTTTAACATTTTAAATTCCCGTTGCTATGAGAATTACCTTATGCGTTGCAAAAGACAATTTGCTCGTGACCCTAAAAAATTTTATTCCTTTGTGAATTTGAAACGTAAGTCTTCTAGTTTACCTTCCACATTTTTTTATGAGTCTTTGAATTCTTGCAATGATCAGGATTCCTCAGATCTTTTTGCTGATTTCTTTCAGTCAACTTACTCATCTGCAGACCCCTATAATACTTCTTACCCATATTATATATCTTCTTCAAATATTGTTAACGCTTCCAATATTTCCCTTGATTCTCTGATTTCTGCCATTGGGTCAATGAAATCGTCTTTCTCACCTGGAGCTGATAATATTCCTAGTTGTGTTATAAAAGAATGCTGTGATTCTCTTCAGTTACCTTTACTAAAGCTTTTTAACTTATCTCTGGAAACCTCTGTGTTTCCGTCTATTTGGAAAGAGTCTTTTATTATCCCTCTATATAAGAAAGGTGGGCGTTCTGACATTTCCAATTATAGGGGTATAGCCAAACTATCGGCTATTCCGAAGTTATTTGAAAAAATAATAACTTCCACTTTACAGCATTTGTGTAAATCAATTATTTCGCCACTACAACATGGCTTTGTTCTTAATCGATCAACCTCTACTAATCTGCTTGAATTTACTTACCTAGTAAACGATAGTTTTTTAAATAAAATGCAAACTGATGTTATTTATACAGATTTTAGTAAAGCATTTGATTCAGTTCACCATGAAGTATTGCTTCATAAGCTTGACCTCTTAGGGTTTTCTCCTCAACTCTTATCTTGGATGTCATCCTATTTAAAGGGTAGAACCCAAAGAGTTATATTGAGAACATCTCTTTCAAAACAAATCTTTGTTCTGTCAGGTGTACCTCGGGGTAGTCATCTTGGGCCTTTACTTTTTACATTATTTATCAATGACCTTCCCAGCTGTATTTCTTATTCAAAGATTTTCATGTATGCTGATGACGTAAAACTTTGCCTTTCTTATTCTAACGCAATCAATCATCAATGCTTACAATATGATCTTAATTCCTTCCAACTTTGGTGCTTGGCCAATAGGTTGCGTTTAAACTGTTCTAAATGTAAGACAATGACCTTCTGTCGTACTACTCCATACATTGCGAATTATTCAATTAATAGCGATTCTTTACAACGCATTTTTTCTGTCAAAGATCTAGGTGTACTCTTCGATTCAAAACTTCGCTTCAATACTCATATCTCAACCATTATAAATGAAGCCAAAAGTGTTCTTGGCTTCATTAAACGTTGGGCGAAAGAGTTCAATGATCCTTTTGTAACTAAACTCCTTTATGTTTCATTGGTACGACCTATTTTAGAATACTGTTCAATTATATGGTCTCCACAGCATAAAGTGTACCAGGATCGTATTGAATCGGTCCAAAAACAGTTTCTTCTCTTTGCTCTAAGAAATCTAAACTGGGATCCGAATCTCCGTCTACCGTCTTATCATAGTCGTCTCCTTCTTATGGATCTTCCTTCATTAAAAAACCGTAGAACAATCCTTGGGATTACTTTTCTTCATAATTTAATTGAAGGTAATATTGATTCGTCCTTCTTGCTAATGAAACTTCATTTTTCGGTCCCTTCAAGAACCACTAGGCACTTTCGTCCGTTGCATTTACCTCTGCTCACATCGGATTACTCGTTGCACAATGCTTTTCACGTATTATGCGTGAATTATAATAAATTTTATCACGTTTTTTCCTCTGAACTCTCTCTTCCTCTAATCAAATCTTTGCTTTCAGCTTATCTTAGGGATATCACTCAATCGTGATGATGGAAATTTTATTTTTTATTACATATTTATATTATATATTTATAATTTTACTCTTAATTTTCCTGTATTGCCTCTTTCTTAAATTTCTTTATTTCAATAATATCACTAACCACATCGGGCTGTGAATTGGGGCATAGCTGGCCGGACTGGCAAATAAAATACCCCCAACGGGTTGGTGATATTTCGAAATTGTTTATCTGTTTGTTTTAGGCTTTAAACAAAGTTGTTTAGTTTATACTTAAGTTGACTCTCGACTTGTCAATTATATTTTGAAAATAAATAAATAAATAAATAAATAAATATATTTAACAGCAAAACACTCAGTTTGACCAGGTTATCTTAAATCTAAATATATATAGCAAATGCTAGAATGGATTATGACGGAATGATTCGTTTGTGAGATCCATTGTGGTAGTTGAATTTCATTTGCTGGTATCAAATGAAAATGTCTTAATGAAGCGCATGTAAGATGAATGCATAGTGCTAGTCGATGTACTGTGGCCTGTTATTATTATATTTACGTTGCGAATCGTTAGGGCTGCTTTCATAGCAATTAGTCCAACATCTCGTAGTTGAATACTTGAGGCACCGTCCTGACAGACAGCTGAAAGATCCGTAAGAGTCCGTAACGCGAATATCCACTCATTCATGAAGAACAAGTTAGTCCAGCTGAACGAGTTGTTTGTTGTTGTTGTTATACAATTATCCGATGTTTTGTTGACCATCAGAAACTCACATCAGTGTTCCATCCTGAAGGGGGTGACAATTTTTAAATACTTCATGTGTCAGGCTCAAGAATTCATCACGATGAACATTGACTGCGATCAATGGTACGTTTGTTGCTAATTTTGGGAGGACACCATTGGAATAGGCATCAATTTATACAATTCCAGCTTCTGTGTTGATATAAGTGGTAGTGTTATTTTGAACCCGTCGTGCGTGGCTACGATGGCTCCTTCGGGTTGCATCATTTTATATAGTTGGAGTACGCCACCATTGATGCTGGGAATTTCTTGTCCTTCTTTTAGATGATCCTTCATCTGTTCTATTTACTCTCGAAGTTGAACTGGCGATAGTAACGGGAGATTAATTGTGTTGTGTGATTAATGATTATTTCTGCTTGCATTCGCTGAAGATTTATTGCTGTCAATTTTAACACGTTGTAGGTGGAATCCACAAGGGAGACCTGCTTGATATATTTCAAACTATTTCGCTCGTTTATGTCTTATTATACCCTGAACCCATTGAAAATGGGAAAATCAGGGTATAATGTTTTTGTTGGAGGGCGTATGTATGTAACAGGCAGAAGGAGGCGTGGCAGACCCCATAAAGTATATATATTCTTGATCAGGATGACAAGCCGAGTTGATATAGCCATGTCCGTCTGTCCGTCTGTCCGTCTGTCTGTCCGTATGTATGAACGCGTCGTTCTCAGAACCTATAAGAGCTAGAGACTTGAAATTTTTTATGTAGGTCCGTGAATAGCACGAAAAGATCGAGTTTGTTAAAAAAAGTCGATAACTATTTTAATTTTATTGTTATCGATTAAAAACATTATCGAATGTTAGTTATAAAATTATATCTCCCACGTCTTTATAGCTAGAGACCTCAAATTTTTTTGTAAGTTTTATATTTATTTTCTCTAATTTTGATTTTTGTTAAATTTTGGATACCGGCTCCAAATTTCCCCAAATATTTCAATTGAGGTTAGTTGCACTCAAAGCCAGTAAATGAATGGGTTTACATTTTTAAAAATTGGAAAAAATGTAATAAAATATGTTGAACATAAGCTGAAAATTTTATTCAAATCCATTAATTCGCGCAGAAGTTATTAAACAAAATATTTTGCCAATCGGCCAAACACGTGACCAGCAAAGCAAAGCAAACTGTTTTTCTATACATGTGCACACATACACACATACACATTGAGCTGCGTGCATCTAGCAAGTTCTATAACCCGCAAGTTTTAGTGTACATATTTCCAATAGATGGCGCTATGATTTGCGAATTATCAGCTGCTCAGTTGGTTCGAAACTTGGATGGCGCTATTCAATCGAACCATAGATGACGCTATTAGCTAAACAATTGAAATGAATTGAATTTAGTTTTCTGTGCGTTTATACGAAATGCTAATTATGCAGTATTTTAACGCAGATAGCGCGGGGTTTAGGGTATCTCTTAGTCGGGACCGCCGACTAGAGTTTTCTTACTTGTTTTTTTTCAGAAGTTTATTTTCAGCCGACAATTCGTCTTCCACATGTTTGAAATGCTGAGCATGCTGACACAGAAATGTAATGCTTAAATTGTCGCATATTTTTCTTATGCAGTCAATACCTCCAGAAAACGCTTTCATTTCGCTCCAATAAGGTTCAAGATCATTATAAGCTATTATGGTCTAATCTGCAATATCCAGTCGAGCTGATCCGATCCTTTCGTAATAAATGCCAGGATTGGATTCAAATTGCGTACTGTTGATGGACTGTGTCAGTACTAACGGCAGTAGTAATGTGAGCATCTTTGTGAGAAACGGCACACTGGGTAGTTTGAATAATTTTACCTTTGGGTTGCTAGAAGAATCGGTTTGTAGTGTATCATCTAATGGGTGCTTATGTTGTGCCTCATCGATGGATAGTAATGAAGGCAATTTGTGTATAGGACGTGTTCAGTCATTTGGCTGGGCATAGTATTAAGTAAGTTGTAATAGTTGTAAGCGTGTATGAAGTAACGCCTGGCACTGTAAGGAGCAGCACAAGAGCGACGAGAGCGGGAGCGCGTGCTCTCCCTAGCTGTTCGGGCTCCTGTGCTGGCTCTCTGGCCACTAGCTTAAGTTTGAAGTCTTGTAATGAATCAGTACTAAAAAGACTTCGCTGTTGGCAAGCTGCTGGTTGGAGACCGCAAGTTGCTTTTTTTTAAGAACGCTGTAAATCACCGAGCACTTTTGTCAGGACATTTTTGGCGCTCCCAAGTGGACTCTTCAACAGAAGGTGAAATCGATAGAAAACAAACAGGAGGATACATGGATTGCTATATCAATCAGGGAAGTACAGAGAATTTTATTCGTACATCTTATATATACCGAGTGTTGTAAATTTAATAAAGTGCACTGGGGACCTGCAGATTGAAACTGCAGGTAAGCCTATGTATGTACATATGCATACGCCTGAATCAATAAATGCTTAATGCGATAAGAGAAATACAATAGCAAAGAGTATTTTAAGTCAATTTGCAAAATAATTAAGATGGGTATTGAGAAGAAAAAGAAAATAATGGAATTATTAATAGGGGGCGAGTCCGTTAGGAAAGTGGCTAATAAATTTGGTGTTAGTCACTTGACTGTGCAGCGGTTAAAAAAACTGTTCAGAACACATAAAAATAAATAAAGGAGGCCGACCGCGAGTTTTTGGCGAACGTGACACGCGCCACGTGACTAACTTAATGACAAGTAATCCCGACACTACGCCAATAAAAGTGGCAAATATGTTAAATTGAAATGCCAGTGTGTGGACAGTCCGTCGCAGTCTAGGCAGATTAGGCCTCAAGGCCAAGGAAATGAAAAAAAAAACATTTCTTGCTAAAAAGCACATTAGTTTGCGTAAAAACTTTGCTACAATGCATGAGAATTAGATTTTAGCTGATTGGGATGCCGTAAGTTACAAATAAAAAGTTTAAGCAATGCTCCAGAAATTCCAGAGGCTTCGATGTGCCGTCGAATGTTTGACCAATTTGGACTACTCAAGCCCTGCCAGACTCGGCTCTCGCGTCCTTATTTCGGGCTGTGGAGTGGATGTGTCTATCCAGGGTCCTTGCTGGGTCTCATTAAGGCGGCCAGCGGCGACACTAGTGGATGGGAGTGACACTCGCGGGTCTTGTGTCCTCTCCTCTCGATCCTCCAGATCCTCTTCCTCGACGGCGGTCAACATTTCCTCTCTTCGTGGCGACCGTCGCCCATGGAGGCCTGCAATGTCGGCGATCCTCAGTTAAAAATTAATCGCAGGGCCCCACGTTGGGCGCCAGTTGTAACGAACCTTCGGTTTGCCCCGAGTTTAAGCAGGGCCGCACTCTGCTGACTGTGTGTTCGTGCCAAAAAATTTATATGTTGGTCGCCTGCCGATAAATAATAAGTCCTGCTTTTTAGATTTAATAATATAAACTGGTTTATTCACGTAGATATATAATTATTATAGTACAGCAAAGTACTGGCTTAGGCTATAGCTGCATACGGCTAAGCAAGCAGGATTCGTAGGTGTCGTGAGGAGCACTTCGGCTCACTGGCGCTCAGCCTCTGAGCCGTCTAGAGGTTGCAGAACACTCCATAGTACGCCAGGATATGCGCTGTGATCTCTAGCGGTTCGCTGAGAGTATCACAGGCACTTCTACTGCTGGATTCGCTCGCTGGCACTCTAGACCGCGCCTCAAAGACGTGCGTTCTTCCGCACGACTACTCTCAAGTATCTTTTACTCCTGGTCGTAGGGCACGCCACTCCTTGTAAGGCTTTCCGAGCACACCTTCAAGCTGGCTGGGCTAGCGCACACTGTTCTCTATAGGATCGTAGTTCTGCCGTGAGGAGCACTCCGGCTAGCGACCGATTAGCCTCTGAGCCGTCTAGAGGTTGCAGAGCACTCCAGAAGGCTTACGTTCTTCCGCACGGCTACCCTCACTAACCTCACTCTCCTGTTCAGGTTACGCTGCTCTAGCACCAGCAGTACCTCTGTCCTCCAGGATACGGTTTGGTATGCGTCCAGAATATTCCTCTGAATATTCTTGTATAAGTCCCACGATGTCCCTTATGTCCTTGATGTCCCTCGTTGTCCTTCATTGCACCTTACACTTTCACTCCCGCTGACACTGGGCACTTTCACTTTTAATTGGAATCGACTGCCCCAGTGCCGAGCCGTGGACGCCTTTTTATAGCAGCGCCGCAAGCCCTGCTTCGGCTCTGGAGCGGGGCCTGCCTCGGCTCTCTGTAGCGGGGCCTGTCTCCTCTTCCGGTCTGCCTTAACGGCAACATCGCATGATTTTGTGCGACGCCAAATACGCGTGATCGGGTGGCAGCCTCTCATTGGCCGAAGCACCGTTACACGCCTGCGAGTGAAAGTAATAGCTACTTTCTCGCGGCTACGAACGGCACTTCGGCTAGCGGTGCACGATCAACGCAGAGAGTGCGACGCGAGTAAATCGCTGAATCGGTAAGAGCGAGCGAGGCGTCCCATCGCTCGCCTTTGACCCTTTCCAGTCGCGAGGGTCACTCTTACCGTACTCGCGTCGCTCTGTGTATCATTTATATGCCTGCACGCCCACCCATATAAATGCACAGCAAATACATGCAATTATACAGGTTGAGACGTGCGTGCATATAATGTTCCTCACCACCTTAAGAAGTTAACTCTTTCACTTTCAGCTTCATTTATAATGGTTGAGATGTGAGTATTGAAGCGAAGTTTTGTATCGAAAAGTACACCAAGAAAAGGCGTTGCAGGGAATCGCTATTAATTGAATAATTAGCAATGTATGGAGTAGTACGACAGAAGGTCATTGTTATACATTTAGAACAATTTAAACGCAGCCTATTGGCCCAGCACCAAAGTTGGAAGGAATTAAGATCATCTTGTAAGCATTGATGATTGATTGTGTTAGAATAAGAAAGGCAAAGTTTTACGTCATCAGCATACATGAATATCTTCGAATAAGCAATACCACTGGGAAGGTCGTGGATAAATAATCTAAAAAGTAAAGGCCCAAGATGACTACCCTGAGGAACACCTGAATGAACGAAGATTTGTTTCGAAAATGATGATGTCAACACAACTCTTTGAGTTCTCCCCTTTAAATAGGATGATAACGAATATAATATTTTAGGAGAAAACCCTATGAGGTCTAGCTTATGAAGTAATACTTCATGGTGAACTGAATCAAATGCTTTGCTGAAATCTGTATATATAACATCAGTTTGCATTTAATTTAAAAAACTTTCGTTTACTAGGGAAGTAAATTCTAGCAGATTAGTCGAGGTTGATCGATTAGGAACAAGGCCATGTTGGAATGGCGAATTAATTGATTTACAAAAATGTTGTAAGGTTGAGGTTATTATCTTTTCAAATAACTTCAGAATAGCCGATAGTTTCGTATTTAGAAATGTCAGACCTCCCACCCTTTTTATATGCAGGGATAATGAACGACTCTTTCCAAATAGACGGGAACACAGAGGTTTCCAGAGATAAGTTATAAAGCTTAAGTAAAGGTAATTGAAGGTATTCACAATATTCCTTTATAACACAATTAGTAATATTATCAGCTCCTGGCGAGTAGGATGATTTCATTGACCGAATACTTGAAAGCAGAGAATCAACGAAAATATTGGAAGCGTTAATAATATTTGAAAAATAGATATAATAAGGGTAATAAGTTTTATAGGGGTCAACAGATGAGTAAGTTGATTGGTCCCCAGTGCACTTTATTAAATTTACAACACTCGGTACGAATAAAATTCTCTGTACTTCCCTGATCCATGTATCCTCCTGTTTGTTTTCTATCGATTTCACCTTCTGTTGAAGAGTCCACTTGGGAGCGCCAAAAATGTCCTGACAAAAGTGCTCGGTGATTTACAGCGTTCTTAAAAAAAAGCAACTTGCGGTCTCCAACCAGCAGCTTGCCAACAGCGAAGTCTTTTTAGTACTGATTCATTACAAGACTTCAAACTTAAGCTAGTGGCCAGAGAGCCAGCACAGGAGCCCGAACAGCTAGGGAGAGCACGCGCTCCCGCTCTCGTCGCTCTTGTGCTGCTCCTTACAGTGCCAGGCGTTACTTCATACACGCTTACAACTATTACAACTAACTTAATACTATGCCCAGCCAAATGACTGAACACGTCCTATACACAAATTGCCTTCATTACTATCCATCGATGAGGCACAACATAAGCACCCATTAGATGATACACTACAAACCGATTCTTCTAGCAACCCAAAGGTAAAATTATTCAAACTACCCAGTGTGCCGTTTCTCACAAAGATGCTCGCATTACTACTGCCGTTAGTACTGACACAGTCCATCAACAGTACGCAATTTGAATCCAATCCTGGCATTTATTACGAAAGGATCGGATCAGCTCGACTGGATATTGCAGATTAGACCATAATAGCTTATAATGATCTTGAACCTTATTGGAGCGAAATGAAAGCGTTTTCTGGAGGTATTGACTGCATAAGAAAAATATGCGACAATTTAAGCATTACATTTCTGTGTCAGCATGCTCAGCATTTCAAACATGTGGAAGACGAATTGTCGGCTGAAAATAAACTTCTGAACAAAAACAAGTAAGAAAACTCTAGTCGGCGGTCCCGACTAAGAGATACCCTAAACCCCGCGCTATCTGCGTTAAAATACTGCATAATTAGCATTTCGTATAAACGCACAGAAAACTAAATTCAATTCATTTCAATTGTTTAGCTAATAGCGTCATCTATGGTTCGATTGAATAGCGCCATCCAAGTTTCGAACCAACTGAGCAGCTGATAATTCGCAAATCATAGCGCCATCTATTGGAAATATGTACACTAAAACTTGCGGGTTATAGAACTTGCTAGATGCACGCAGCTCAATGTGTATGTGTGTATGTGTGCACATGTATAGAAAAACAGTTTGCTTTGCTTTGCTGGTCACGTGTTTGGCCGATTGGCAAAATATTTTGTTTAATAACTTCTGCGCGAATTAATGGATTTGAATAAAATTTTCAGCTTATGTTCAACATATTTTATTACATTTTTTCCAATTTTTAAAAATGTAAACCCATTCATTTACTGGCTTTGAGTGCAACTAACCTCAATTGAAATATTTGGGGAAATTTGGAGCCGGTATCCAAAATTTAACAAAAATCAAAATTAGAGAAAATAAATATAAAACTTACAAAAAAATTTGAGGTCTCTAGCTATAAAGACGTGGGAGATATAATTTTATAACTAACATTCGATAATGTTTTTAATCGATAACAATAAAATTAAAATAGTTATCGACTTTTTTTAACAAACTCGATCTTTTCGTGCTATTCACGGACCTACATAAAAAATTTCAAGTCTCTAGCTCTTATAGGTTCTGAGAACGACGCGTTCATACATACGGACAGACAGACGGACAGACGGACATGGCTATATCAACTCGGCTTGTCATCCTGATCAAGAATATATATACTTTATGGGGTCTGCCACGCCTCCTTCTGCCTGTTACATACATACGCCTTCCAACAAAAACATTATACCCTGATTTTCCCATTTTCAATGGGTTCAGGGTATAATAAGACATAAACGAGCGAAATAGTTTGAAATATATCAAGCAGGTCTCCCTTGTGGATTCCACCTACAACGTGTTAAAATTGACAGCAATAAATCTTCAGCGAATGCAAGCAGAAATAATCATTAATCACACAACACAATTAATCTCCCGTTACTATCGCCAGTTCAACTTCGAGAGTAAATAGAACAGATGAAGGATCATCTAAAAGAAGGACAAGAAATTCCCAGCATCAATGGTGGCGTACTCCAACTATATAAAATGATGCAACCCGAAGGAGCCATCGTAGCCACGCACGACGGGTTCAAAATAACACTACCACTTATATCAACACAGAAGCTGGAATTGTATAAATTGATGCCTATTCCAATGGTGTCCTCCCAAAATTAGCAACAAACGTACCATTGATCGCAGTCAATGTTCATCGTGATGAATTCTTGAGCCTGACACATGAAGTATTTAAAAATTGTCACCCCCTTCAGGATGGAACACTGATGTGAGTTTCTGATGGTCAACAAAACATCGGATAATTGTATAACAACAACAACAAACAACTCGTTCAGCTGGACTAACTTGTTCTTCATGAATGAGTGGATATTCGCGTTACGGACTCTTACGGATCTTTCAGCTGTCTGTCAGGACGGTGCCTCAAGTATTCAACTACGAGATGTTGGACTAATTGCTATGAAAGCAGCCCTAACGATTCGCAACGTAAATATAATAATAACAGGCCACAGTACATCGACTAGCACTATGCATTCATCTTACATGCGCTTCATTAAGACATATTTTCATTTGATACCAGCAAATGAAATTCAACTACCACAATGGATCTCACAAACGAATCATTCCGTCATAATCCATTCTAGCATTTGCTATATATATTTAGATTTAAGATAACCTGGTCAAACTGAGTGTTTTGCTGTTAAATATATATTTTATTTTAATTTTTTTCTTAACATAATAAAGGTTTTTTATTTTTTGATTCAGGGTAGTTTCTGGTCGAGTATTCTCGACTCGAGTTTTCTTACTTATTTGCATTAGATCTTCATCTGGAATACAATTGTTAAATACAAAAGCAGAAGTCACGATTTTCATTTAAAGCACTTGTATTCAATTCGAAATTAGATATGTTGGTGTTTGTTTCAAATTAAAAACCATATTCGTCGTCCTTCCAAACATTTTCAAGCATTTCGGGATGTACCCTGTGAGAAACATTATATGCAAGCACGTCTCAACCTGTATAATTGCATGTATTTGCTGTGCATTTATATGGGTGGGCGTGCAGGCATATAAATGTTCCACACAGCGACGCGAGTACGGTAAGAGCGACCCTCGCGACTGGAAAGGGACAAAGGCGAGCGATGGGACGTCTCGCTCGCTCTTACCGATTCAGCGATTTACTCGCGTCGCACTCTCTGCGTTGATCGTGCACCGCTAGCCGAAGTGCCGTTCGTAGCCGCGAGAAAGTAGCTATTACTTTCACTCGCAGGCGTGTAACGGTGCTTCGGCCAATGAGAGGCTGCCACCCGATCACGCGTATTTGGCGTCGCACAAAATCATGCGATGTTGCCGTTAAGGCAGACCCGAAGAGGAGACACGCCCCGCTACAGAGAGCCGAGGCAGGCCCCGCTCCAGAGCGGAAGCAGGGCTTGCGGCGCTGCTATAAAAAGGCGTCCACGGCTCGGCACTGGGGCAGTCGATTCCAATTAAAAGTGAAAGTTCCGAGTGTCAACGGAGTGAAAGTGTAAAGTGCGACGAAGGACAACGAGGGATATCAAGGACACAAAGGACATCGTGGGACTTACACAAGGATATTTAGAGGAATATCCTGGACGCATACCAAACCGTATCCTTGAGGACAGAGGTACGGCCGGCAGCTGGTGCTAGAGCAGCGTAACCTGAACAGGAGAGTGAGGTTAGTGAGGGTAGCCGTGCGGAAGAACGTAAGCCTTCTGGAGTGCTCTGCAACCTCTAGACGGCTCAGAGGCTAATCGGTCGCTAGCCGGAGTGCTCCTCACGGCAGAACTACGATCCTGTAGAGAACAGTGTGCGCTAGCCCAGCCAGCTTGAAGGTGTGCTCGGAAAGCGTTACAAGGAGCGGCGTGCCCTACGACCAGGAGTAAAAGATACTTGAGAGTAGTCGTGCGGAAGAACGCACGTCTTTGAGGCGCGGTCTAGAGTGCCAGCGAGCGAATCCAGCAGTAGAAGTGCCTGTGATACTCTCGGCGAACCGCTGGAGATCACAGCGCGTATCCTGGCGTACTCTGGAGTGTTCTGCAACCTCTAGACGGCTCAGAGGCTAACCGCTCGTTAGCCGAAGTGCTCCTCACGGCACCTACGAATCCTGCGGGCTTAGCCTTGTGCAGCTGTAGCCTAAGCCATCACTTTGCTGTACTAAAATAGTTATATATCTACGTGAATAAACCAGTTTATATTATTAAATCTAAAAAGCAGGACTTAGTATTTATCGGCAGGCGCCCAACATATGAATTTGTTGGCAAAAACACAGTCAGCTGAGTGCGGCGCGGCTTAAACTCCGGGCAAACCAAAGGTTCGTTACAACTGGCTCCCAACGTAGGGCCCTGCTATAAATAGAGTCAATGAAGTGCTTTCAGAGAAATATAAATATGGTGCGAGCGTGGGTATATAACCTTAAGAAGGAGGAGGTGATACGCTACGGCCTGGAGTTCTGAGTGAACCTGTCAGGCACTCTGGAGATGCATACCGCCAACGTTAAATGCCCGGACTTAGGTGTCAAGCGGGCCCATCCGGCAGATCCTCGACTGCTGGCCCGCGACTCCGCTGGAGCGGCAAGAGGGGACGACCGGAGCGGCTCGCCGTCGCCTAAACGCCGGTATCGGCGTGGAAAAGCGAAGTTGGCTCCCGTGCGGTTGCCTTTCCATCCGCGGCGCCGGACAGCGAGGCGCCTAGGACGGCATCCCGGATATCTGGACCTGGAGGCGTCCGATTTCGGGAACGACACCAGCAGTGCCAGTGGGAGCTGGTCACCCGCGAGCTCCGAGAGCAGTAGGGGTGAGTTCTCAGCCCCAGGCTGGAGTACGCCAGACTCCGCGGCGCATCCGCTGGGGCTGGGGAACGGGATGGCGTATGCCAATGTGCACAACGGGCATTACTCGCCACTGCACTCGTCGCCGTGGCGACCGCCGCGTGCATCCACGCCATTTCGCGTGGACGCCGAGGACGACGTCGACGTCGTCATCGTGAGCGACGAGTCGGACGTGGAGGTGCCGGAACCAGATGATGAGGTCATTACCATCTCCATCTCCGACGAGGAGGAGGAAGCGGGACCAGCACCGGTGCGGATCAGTGCTAGGCACGAGGAGAGCCTAATGGATGGCCACATCAGACACGTAGCCTACGTCGAGGTGGAGTGGCACGAGGCCATTCCGGCGTGGCCACGAGGCTTTCGTCTGGAGGAGCAGGTGGAGCCCCCGCAGACCCCACCGCCACCGGCACCGACACCCGTGATGGCGGCGCCGTCACCACCACCACCGCCACCGCCTACGAGAGTACCCGAGGAGAGCCAGGCCGACCCATGGAGTAGGCGGGGCGACGCCAGGCCCACGCTGCAAAGGCAGCATTCGGCGCCATCAAGGAGTGAAGCTGCCTAAACACCGAGGAAGTTTTATTAGAATTTGGTAAATATTTTAATAAAACACTTTGTTTTGCTTACCTGTTTGTTGTGACAGTGTTGCCAGCAGGGTGTCGATCAGCAGTGAGTACGGCGTTGCCACTGGGTGGATCGGCATCGCGTGCCAGGTGGCAACACTGAGCAATGCGGTGGAGCAGAACAAAGAGGAGCAGAACGGTTGGAGTGGCGCCAAATTTAAAAAACTTCGGACAAACTTAAAACACGAAAGTTTCGTGTTTACCGAAGAAAGAGGGGAGTGTAAGGAACATTATATGCAGGCACGTCACAAACTGTATAATTGCATGTATTTGCTGTGCATTTATATGGGTGGGCGTGCAGGCATATAAATGTTCCACACAGCGACCCTCGCGAATGGAAAGGGTCAAAGGCGAGCGATGAGACGTCTCGCTCGCTCTTACCGATTCAGCGATTTACTCGCGTCGCACTCTCTGCGTTGATCGTGCACCGCTAGCCGAAGTGCCGTTCGTAGCCGCGAGAAAGTAGCTATTACTTTCACTCGCAGGCGTGTAACGGTGCTTCGGCCAATGAGAGGCTGCCACGTGATCACGCGTATTTGGCGTCGCACAAAATCAGGCGATGTCCAAACCGTATCCTTAAGGACAGAGGTACGGCAGGCAACTGGTGCTGGAGCAGCGTAACCTGAACAGGAGAGTGAGGCTAGTGAGGGTAGCCGTGCGAAAGCCTTCTGAGACGCGGTCTAGAGTGCCAGCGAGTAAATCCAGTTGTAGGAGTGCGTGTGGTGATCCAAGCGAACCGCTGGAGTATACAGCGCGTATCCTGGCGTACCCTGGAGTGCTCTGCAACCCTGCGGTCTTAGCCGTGTGCAGCTATAGGCTAAGCCATCACTTTGCTGTATTAAAATAGTTATATATCTACGTGAATAAACCAGTTTATATTATTAAATCTAAAAGCAGGACTTATTATTTATCGGCAGGCGCCCAACATATAAATTCGTTGGCACGAACACACAGTCGGCTGAGTGCGGCCCGGCTTAAACTCGGGGCAAACCGAAGGTTCGTTACAACTGGCGCCCAACGTGGGGCCCTGCGATAAATAGAGTCGATTTAAGTGCTTTTAGAGAAATATAAATATGGTGTGAGCGTGGTTATATAACCTTAAGAAAGAGGAGGTGTTACGCTACGGCCTGGATAACTTACGGCATCCCAATCAACTAAAATCTAATTCTCATGTTTTTACGCAAACTAATGCGACTTTTAGCAAAATATGTTTTTTTTTTCATTTCCTTGACCTTGAGGCCTAATCTGCCTAGACTGCGACGGACTGTCCACTCACTGGCATTTCAATTTAACATATTTGCCACTTTTATTGGCGTAGCGTCGGGATTGCTTGTCATTCAGTTAGTCACGTGGCGCGTGTCACGTTCGCTAAAAACTCGCGGTCGGCCTCCTTTATTTATTTTTATGTGTTCTGAACAGTTTTTTTTAACCGCTGCACAGTCATGTGGTTAACACCAAATTTATTAGCCACTTTCCTAATGTACTCGCCCTCTATCAATAATTCCATTTTCTTTTTCTTCTCAATACTGTAACGAAGCTTCGGCTTGCCCCGAGTTTAAGCCGCGCCGCACTCAGCTGACTGTGTGTTCGAGCCAACAAATTTATGTGCTGGGCGCCTGCCGATTAATAATAAGTTCTGCTTTTTAGATTTAATAATATAAACTAGTTTATTCACGTAGATATATAATTATTATAGTACAGAAAAGTACTGACTTAGGCTATAGCTGCGCACTGCTAAGCCCGCACGATTCGTAGGTGTCGTGAGGAGCACTTCGGCTAACGAGCGGTCAGCCTCTGAGCCGTCTAGAGGTTGCAGAACACTCCAGAGTACGCCAGGATACGCGCTGTGATCTCCAGCGGTACGCTGAAAGTATCACAGGCACTTCTAATGCTGGATTCGCTCGCTGGCACTCTAGACCGCGCCTCAAAGACGTGCGTTCTTCCGCACGACTACTCTCAATTATCTTTTACTCCTGATCGTAGGGCACGCCACTCCTTCTAACGCTTTCCGAGCACACCTTCAAGCTGGCTGGGCTAGCGCACACTGTTCTCTATAGGATCGTTGTTCTGCCGTGAGGAGCACTCCGGCTAGCGACCGATTAGCCTCTGAGCCGTCTAGAGGTTGCAGAGCACTCCAGAAGGCTTACGTTCTTCCGCACGGCTACCCTCACAAACCTCACTCTCCTGTTCAGGTTACGCTGCTCTAGCACCAGCTGCCGGCCGTACCTCTGTCCTCAAGGATACGGTTTGGTATGCGTCCAGGATATTCCTCTGAATATCCTTGTAGAAGTCCTACGATGTCCTTTGTGTCCTTGATGTCCCTCGTTGTCCTTCGATGGACTTTACACGTTCACTCCCGTTGACACTCGGAGTTTTTATAACTGCGCCGCAGTCCCTGCTTCGGCTCTGTAGCGGGGCCTGTCTCCTCTTCGGGTCTGCCTTAACGGCAACATCGCCTGATTTGGTGCTACGCCAAATACACGTGATCGAGTGGTAGCCTTTCATTGGCCGAAGCACCGTTATGCGCCTGCGAGTGAAAGTAATAGCTACTTTCTCGCGGCTACGAACGGCACTTCGGCTAGCGGTGTACGATCCTAGTACACTTTATGCTGTGGAGACCATATAATTGAACATTATTCTACAATAGGTCGTACCAACAAAACATAAAGGAGTTTGGGGACAAAAGGATTATTGAACTCATTTGTCCAACGTTTAATGAAGCCAAGAACACTTTTAGCTTCATTTATAATGGTTGAGAAGTTTTGTATCGACTATTAATTGAATAATTAGCAATGTATGGAGTAGTACGACAGAAGATCATTGTCATACATTTAGAACAATTTAAACGCAGCCTATTGGCCAAGCACCAAAGTTGGAAGGAATTAAGATCATCTTGTAAGCATTGATGATTGATTGTGTTAGAATAAGAAAGGCAAAGTTTTACGTCATCAGAATACATGATCTTTGAATAAGCAATACAACTGGGAGGTAGATGACTACCCTGAGGTACACTTGAATGAACGAAGATTTGTTTCGAAAATGATGATGTCAACAAACTCTTTGAGTTCTCCCCTTTAAATAGGATGATAACGAATATAATATTTTAGGAGAAAACCCTATGAGGTCTAGCTTATGAAGTAATACTTCATGGTGAACTGAATCAAATGCTTTGCTGAAATCTGTATATATAACATCAGTTTTCATTTTATTTAAAAAACTTTCGTTTACTAGGGAAGTAAATTCTAGCATATTAGTCGAGGTTGATCGATTAAGAACAAAGCCATGTTGGAATGGCGAACTAATTGATTTACAACAAGTAAGAAAACTCTAGTCGAGACCGCTCGATTAGGGTATACCCTGAACCCTGCGAAGAGCCGCTATTCCAAGCATTCCTTGTTTCTTTTATATACACATGAATATGTACGTTAATTACAAGCAAAATATACACACACAAGCGCAAGTCGTTGCGTCTGCTGTTCTTTGGCTGCTTTGCATGGCAATGCTATGGGAAATTAAATGTTTAATAACTTTTTTTCTAGAGTAACGATTTTGATCAAACTTGTTGGGCGTCATCATGTCATCTATATGTATATATGTGCCAAAGCACAAGTCTGTAGTATTTAAAATACGGGACTTACAAATTTGAGGCGAAGGGGGCGTGGCATCCAAAATTTAACAAATACCGAAATTGTGTAATGCTCACATAACACTAAATGCAAATTTTGAAGACTAGCTTTAAAAATGAATTATATAGAATTATATAACGGAGCATTGATTTCGTTTTTAATCGATAACATTAAAATTAAGACAGTTATCGATTTTTTTTTAACAACCTCGATATTTTCGTGATATACAGGAACCTAAATAAAAAATTTCAAGTCTCTAGCTCTTATAGGTTCTGAGAACGACGCGTTCATACATACGGACAGACGGACGGACAGACGGACAGACGGACGGACAGACGGACAGGGACAAATCGACTCGGCTTGTCTCCCTGATCAAGAATATATATACTTTATGGGGTCTGCCACGCCTCCTTCTCCCTGTTACATACATTTCAACAAAAACATTATACCCTGATTTTCCCATTTTCAATGGGTTCAGGGTATAAAAATGGTATATCGGTTTAATAAGTTTATTTGAGTCAAATACTTGTATATTCGATTTCAAAATGCTGTCCCTATTCAAGTGCATGGCAGTGTATGTACGTTCATTATAAGCAAAACATACACACACATACACAGGCGAACGCACACACAAACGCCAGTCGGGGCGTCAGCTGTTCTTCCGCTGCTGTTTGCATGGAAATGTTATGAGAAATTAAATGTTTAATAACTTTTTTTCTAGAGCAACGATTTTGATCAAACTTGTTGGGCATGATCGTGACATCCATATGTATGTGTGTGCCAAAGCAAAGAAATTTGTAGTCTCTAGCTCTTATATCTTCTGAGATCGACGCGTTCAAACATACGGACAGACGGACGGACGTACAGACGTACAGACAGACAGACGGACAGACAGACAGACGGACAGACAGACAGACGGACAGGGCTAAATCGACTCGGCTTCTCTCACTGATCAAGAATATATATACTTTATGGGGTCTGCCACGCCTCCTTCTTCCTGTTACATACATTTTCACTAAACCATTACACCCTTTTTTCCCATTTTCAATGGGTATAATTCAGGGTATAATAATAACAAGAGAGAGTTCTTAGTTCGAAAGTTTTTTTCATGTTTTTTGCTCCGCGGCTTTTGTCTTTTATTTATGATTGAACATATATATTTTTATTTCTCACTGTTGATTTTGGTTATTGTTGCCGTTTGTGCAGTGGTGTAATCCGCGGTGATTTGTGGTAGTTTTTGGTGCTTGTGATTTGTGCAGCGTCAGTAATTTTATTTTTTACTTTAGTCCTGCTTTTTATCTTTCACTGCTCGTATCTTTATTTTATTCCCCTTACATTTGTTGGTGTGGGTAATTGGCGATTGCTTTTTCGCTCGTGCTCTATATCAGCTGTTTTGTTGCTGTAAATTGATTCTCTCAACACAATCCTATCTTTGCTTTGCAATTGTTTATTTTTATCTGATCTCTTGTTTTGTTGTTCTGAGTTTCTCTTTCGACACATATATCGTCCTTGCGCGTTTTTGCATATCTGTTTCTAATCTTCTGTTTTTGTGTTCTTTTTCTTCTTGAATCCCAATTGCCAATATGACCTGTTGTAAAAAAAACTTGTTCTTCAACTTCTGCAAACTTCTGATTCTACACAAGTGCAATTTATTAATTGCTGGTTGTGTGAGAATATGATGCATAGTAAATGTGCTGGCCTTACAGGGCGCGACTATGATAAGGTCATGTCAACTGCTAAAGTTGGTTGTGGTGGCTTACGTTGGTCTTGTCCACTTTGTTTGGAAAAACAAATATATTTTTACAAAGGTTAAATTTTTAAAAATAAATAATCTATCAATACAGTTGTCTGATGAACTGGTTGCTGCTGATAAATTATTAAATCAATATGATTTTGAATCGTCTCAGGCTGAGACATCAACTGGGACCACCTTCTATACCTGTGTCTCCAAATTTATTAGCTCCTTTTACACCTTGTTCTGACTCTCTTGCGATTCCACCTTCTTGCAGTGCGTCAGGGATACCAGTATTAGATATCTCAGCGTCTATAATGATTCCAACTACTTTATCCCCATCTGGCTTTCACTTGACACGTCATGTGAAGCTGTTTTTATTTCCAGTAAATCAAAAGCTTAAGTCTCTGTATCGAAGTTCAATTTCGCAACTGCTCATGAAATTGCTTCTTTTGAAATCAACGTGCCAGCTGAATTATTTTCAACAATTTGCGACGCCAAATTTTGACCTCCTCATATATTTGTGCATGAACTTAAGCATAAGAGTCGAAATAGGCTGGCTCCGGTTTTGATGAACCCTTCCCCGGTACAATCTTCATCTAATACTGTGCAAAAAACAAATAACAGTTCAACCTGCTTCACAGATCTTCTTAATATATCAAAACGATCGGGGCCTGAATTCTAAACTCAGAAGGCTTCTTTTGGGTAGTTTCAGTGTTCGTTTTGATATTATCGCCCTGACGGAAACGTGGTTATGTTTATAATAGTGAGATTTTCTCGAATGATTTCACTATATACAACATATGGCTTGCATTAAAGAAATATATGGATATGTAAAGGATAATGATTTCTTTCTGGTGTTGGGTGACTTTAATATACCGAACACTTCTTGGATTTCTAATCCTAGTTCAAGCTCCCTTATTACTACAATAGATCATTTTTTCTTTGATGAATTACTTTCTATTTCTATATCTCAGATGAATTCAATCTCAAATCATCAGAATCGATGGCTTGATCTGGTTTTTATTAATGATGACTCTTGCATTAATGTTTCCTTTTTGTTTACCTGCGGATATTTACCATCCTAAATTGGAGGTATCTCTGTCCCTAAGTACTCCTCCAATTTGAGAACCTACTCCATCCAAACAACGTTGTTATAATAAGTGCAATTTTGCTTTGCTTAACCAACTTATTAGTGCAACAGATTGGTCTACGTTATATGATTCCGTTGATGTTAATTGTGCAACAACTATTTTCTATAGAATTTGAAACTCTCTTATTGATGAGTGTGTTCCTATGTGTCTCCCTAGGCCATTTTCTAATGAACCTCCATGGTTTACCCAGACGCTTTCTAATTTAAGAAACATTAAGTCTAAATGTTTTAAAAATTTTAAAAAGTGTAGCTCCACTATTAACTGGTCTAAATATTCCATAGCCAAGTCGAATTTTAACATATTAAATTCCCGTTGTTATGAGAATTACCTTTTGCATTGTAAAAGGCAGTTGTGCGTTTGTGCAGTGGTGTAATCCGCGGGGATTTGTGATTGGTGGTAGCTTTTGGTGCTTGTGATTTGTGCAGCGTCGGTAATTTTACTTTTTACTTTAGTCCTGCTTTTTATCTTTCACTGCTCGTATCTTTATTTTATTCCCCTTACATTTGTTGGTGTGGGTGATTGACGTTTGCTTTTTCGCTCGTGCTCTATATCAGCTGTTTTGTTGAAGTGAGTTGATTCTCTCAACACAATCCTCTCTTTGCTTTGCGCTTGTTTATTTTTATCTAATCTCCCGTTTTGTTGTTGTGAGTTTTCTCTTTCAACACATATATCCTCCCATTGCCTTGCGCTTTTTCCATTTCTGTCTCTAATCTTCTATTTTTGTGTTTTTTTTTTCACCTTGAATCCCAATTGCCAATGTGACCTGTTGTAAAAAAAAACTTGCTCTATGCGGTAAACTTCTGATTCCAAGTGCTATTTATTAATTGCTTCTTGTGTGAGAATATGATGCATAGTAAATGTGCTGGCCTTATAGGGCGCGACTATGGTAAGGTCATGTCAACTGCTAAAGTTGTTTGTGGTGGCTTACGTTGGTCTTGTCCACTTTGTTTGGAAAAACAAATAAATTTTTCCAAAATGTATAACTCTGTGCGGGTTCAATTTTTAAAAATTAATAATCTATCAAAATAGTTGTCTGATGAACTAGATGTTGCTGATAAATTATTAAATCAATATGATTTTGAATCGTCTCAGGCTGAGACATCAACTGGGACCACCTTCTATACCTGTGTCTCCAAATTTATTAGCTCCTTCTACACCTTGTTCTGACTCTCTTGCGATTCCACCTTCTTGCAGTGCGTCAGGGATACCAGTATTATATATCCCAGAGACTATACTGATTCCAACTACTTTATCCCCATCTGTTGCTCAATCTACGAACAACACTCTGGCCACTTCTCCTTCACTTACCATACCTACTTTATCTGTCGTTTCTCCCCATAAGCAAGTGTTCTTATTCAGGCTTTCATCTGACACGTCATGTGAAGCTGTTTCTGCTTTTACTTCCAGTAAATCAAAAGCTAAAGTCTCTATATCGAAGTTCAATTTCGCAACTCCTCGTGAAATTGCTTCTTTTAAAATCAACGTGCCAGCTGAATTCTTTTCAACAATTTGGGACGCCAAATTTTGGCCTCCTCATGTAGTTTTGCATGAATTTAAGCATCGGTACAATCTTCATCTAATGTGCCAAAAAACTAATAACACTTCAACCTGCATCACAGATCTTCTTAATATATCAAAACGTTCGTGACCTGAATTCTAAGCTCAAAAGTATTTTTTTGAGTAGTTTCAGTGTTCGTTTTGACATAATCGTCCTGACGGAAACGTGGTTAAGCTCGAATGTATATAATAGTGAGATTCTCTCGAATGATTTCACTGTTTACAGACATGATCGACGGACTCGTAGAGGTGGAGGTGTCTTACTAGGTGTTAAATCTAATATTCTCTTCGAACCATTCATTTTTTCAGCATCCTTAATCCTTGCTCCCTTTTTATACCCTGAACCCATTGAAAATGGGAAAAAAGGGTATAATGGTTTTGTGAAAATGTATGTAACAGGGAGAAGGAGGCGTGGCAGACCCCACAAAGTATATATATTCTTGATCAGGGAGAGAAGCCGAGTCGATTTAGCCCTGTCCGTCTGTCTGTCTGTCCGTCTGTCCGTCTGTCCGTATGTTTGAACGCGTCGATCTCAGAAGATATAAGAGCTAGAGACTTCAAATTTTTTTTGGATGTTCGTGTATAGTACGATTCGATCGAGTTTGTTTCAAATATTCGATAAATATAATCGTTTTAATGTTATCGATTAAAAACCGATATCTTCATTTAGTTATAAAATTCTATTTAATTCATCTTTCTAGCTAGAGTCTTCAAATTTATTTAGTGTTATTTGATGCATTTAGTGTTATTTGAGCCTTCTGCAATTTCGGTTTTTGTTAAATTTTGGATGCCACGCCCTCAAATTGCCCCTTCGCCTCAAATTGCTAAATCACGTATTTCAAGTACTAGAGACTTGTGCTTGGGCACATACACACATATGAATGTCATGATCACGCCCCACAAATTTGATCAAAATCGTTCGACTAGAAAAAAAGTTATTAAACATTTAATATCTCATATTATCGGCGTCTTGCAGCAGCAGCGAATCTGATGAGTCATAATGCACAGTTAGCAGATTGTGTGTTGGTGCGTGCGTCTGTGTGTGTGTTCTTGTGCGTGCGTCTGTGTGTGGGTATGTATTGCTTGCTACATATGTACATACACATAAAAGTAACGGAGAATGTTAGCGGCTCTTAGGAATCGCAGTTCTTCGCAGGGTTCAGGGGATCTCTTTGTCGAGCAGTCTCGACTAGAGCACTCTTACTTCTTATTACTTGTTCTTATCTTCCCCCTCCTCCCCTTTTGATGTTCAAGTTTATGCGCAACATATGGCTTGCATTAAAGAAATATATGGATATGTAAAGGATAATGATTTCTTTCTGGTGTTGGGTGACTTTAATATACCGAACACTTCTTGGATTTCTAATTCTAGTTCAAGATCCCTTATTCCTACAATTGATCATTTTTTCTTTTTATTGTCCGAGATGTGCTGAAGAAGGTACCTCATTTGACTTTAAAACACAAGGCTGCCAGAATCGATTTCGCGCTTAGGAACTAGATACAAATTGTTCAAAACTTATTCAATGCTTCCCACACCATGACTGATCCGCCGCCGAAGTTCAGCTTTGAAAAACATAGAGGACCTTTCCTCAAATCACGCCAGTAATGACGATATCTATCTGGTCAATCCAAATTAAATTTTTTCTTATCAGAAAAAATGACCTTTTAAAATAAACAAGTAAGAGTGCTCTAGTCGAGACTGCTCGACAAAGAGATCCCCTGAACCCTGCGAAGAACTGCGATTCCTAAGAGCCGCTAACATTCTCCGTTACTTTTATATGTATGTACATATGTAGCAAGCAATACATACACACACACAGACACGCACAAGAACACACACACAGACGCACGCACCAACACACAATCTGCTAACTCTGCATTATGACTCATCAGCTTCGCTGCTGCTGCAAGACGCCGATAATATGAGATATTAAATGTTTAATAACTTTTTTCTAGTCGAACGATTTTGATCAAATTTGTGGGGCGTGATCATGACATTCATATGTGTATGTGCTCAAGCACAAGTCTCTAGTACTTGAAATGCGTGATTTAGCAATTTGAGGCGAAGGGGCAATTTGAGGGCGTGGCATCCAAAATTTAACAAAAACCGAAATTGCAGAAGGTTCAAATAACACTAAATGCAAAATTTGAAGACTCTAGCTAGAAAGATGAATTAAATAGAATTTTATAACTAAATGAAGATATCGGTTTTTAATCGATAACATTAAAACGATTATAGTTATCGAATATTTGAAACAAACTCGATCGAATCGTACAATACACGGACTTCCAAAAAAAATTTGAAGTCTCTAGCTCTTATATCTTCTGAGATCGACGCGTTCAAACATACGGACGACAGACGGACAGACGGACAGACAGACAGACGGACAGAGGCTAAATCGACTCGGCTTCTCTCCCTGATCAAGAATATATATACTTTGTGGGGTCTGCCACGCTTCTGCCTGTTACATACATTTTCACAAAACCATTATACCCTTTTTCCCATTTTCAATGGGTTCGAGGTATAAAAACAATAGTACAAATGCATGGCAGCGATGTAACATTTTTCTTACGGAGTCCCAATTTGTATCTAAGTTCCTAAGCGCGAAATCGATCCTGGCAGCCTTGTGTTTTAAAGTCAAATGAGGTAGCAAACAATGGTTCTTCATCGATGTCTATGCTTTGCTCTTTCATTCCTTATACTTGTTTTTCTTAAATTTTGAGTAACAAATTTATTACAAGCAAAAAAACTCAAAATTTGTATGTGTCTTATCAGTATGATAAGCACTCTAGTTTACCTTCCACTTTTTTTTCTTGAATCTAACAATTCTTGCAATGATCATGATTCCTCTAATCTGTTTGCTGATTTCTTCCAATCAACTTACTCATCTGTTGACCCCTATAAAACTTCTTACCCTTATTATATCTATTTTTCAAATATTATTAACGCTTCCAATATTTTCGTTGATTCTCTGCTTTCAAGTATTCGGTCAATGAAATCATCCTACTCGCCTGGAGCTGATAATATTACTAGTTGTGTTATAAAGGAATGTTGTGAATCCCTTCAATTACCTTTACTTAAGCTTTGTAACTTATCTCTGGAAACCTCTGTGTTCCAAACTATCGGCTATTCCGAAGTTATTCGGAAAGATAATAACCTCAACCTTACAATATTTTTATACCCTGAACCCATTGAAAATGGGAAAATCGGGGTATAATGTTTTTGTTGGAAGGCGTATGTATGTAACAGGCAGAAGGAGGCGTGGCAGACCCCATAAAGTATATATATAGTATATATATTCCGTCCGTCCGTCCGTCCGTATGTGTGAACGCGTCGTTCTCAGAACCTATAAGAGCGTATAGCGTGCGCAGATCAAGTTTGTTGAAAAAAACGATAACAACTATCGTTTTAATGTTATCGATTAAAAACCGATATCTTCATTTAGTTATAAAATTCTATTTAATTCATCTTTTTAGCTAGAGTTTTCAAATTTTGTATTTAGTGTTACTTGGGTCATGCGCAATTTCGGTTAAATTTTAGGTACCACGCCCCTTCTCCACAAAATTGTAACTCCCGTATATCAAATACTAGAGACTTGTGCTTTGGCACATACATACATATGGATGACATGATCACGCCCAATAAGTTTGATCAAAATCGTTGCTCTAGAAAAAAAGTTCTTAAGCATTTAATTTCCAATAGCATTGCCATGCAAAGCAGCCAAATAACAGCTGACTCAGCGACTGGCGTTTGTGTGTGCGTTCATGTGTGTGTATGTTTTGCTTGTAATGAACGTACATATGCATGTGTATATAAAAGAAACAAAGAATGCTTGGAATAGCGGCTCTTCGCAGGGTTCAGGGTATACCCTAATCGAGCGGTCTCGACTAGAGTTTTCTTACTTGTGTTATTTAATTATACCCTGAACCCATTGAAAATGGGAAATCAGGGTATAATGTTTTTGTTGGAGGGCGTATGTATGTAACAGGCAGAAGGAGGCGTGGCAGACCCCATAAAGTATATATATTCTTGATCAGGATGACAAGCCGAGTTGATATAGCCATGTCCGTCTGTCCGTCTGTCCGTATGTATGAACGCGTCGTTCTCAGAACCTACAATAGCTAGAGACTTGAAATTTTTTATGTAGGTTCCTGTATATCACGAAAAGATCGAGTTTGTTTCAGAAATTCGATAACTGTTTTTTTGTTATAGATTAAAAACGAAAATCTAAATTAAGCTATAAAATTCTATCTAATTCATACATACATACATATGGATGACATGATCATGCCCAATAAGTTTGATCAAAATCGTTACTCTAGAAAAAAAGTTATTAAACATTTAATTTCCCATAGCATTGCCATGCAAACAGCAGCCAAAGATCAGCTGACGCACCGACTGGCGTTTGTGTGCGTTCGCCTATGTATGTGTGTGTGTATGTTCTGTTTGTAATGAACATATATATACTTATGTATATTAAAGAAACGGAGATTGCTTGGAATTGCGGTTCTTCGCAGGGTTCAGGGTATACCCTAGTCGAGCGGTCTAGACTAGAGTTTTCTTACTTGTTATACCCTGAACCCATTGAAAATGGGAAAAAAGGGTATAATGGTTTTGTGAAAATGTATGTAACAGGCAGAAGGAGGCGTGGCAGACCCCATAAAGTATATATATTCTTGATCAGGGAGAGAAGCCGAGTCGATTTAGCCCTGTCCGTCTGTCTGTCTGTCCGTCTGTCCGTCTGTCCGTCTGTCCGTCTGTCCGTCCGTCCGTCTGTCCGTCTGTCCGTATGTTTGAACGCGTCGATCTCAGAAGATATGAGAGCTAGAGACTTCAAATTTTTTTTGGAAGTTCGTGAATAGTACGATTCGATCGAGTTTGTTTCAAATATTCGATAACTATAATCGTTTTAATGTTATCGATTAAAAACCGATATCTTCATTTAGTTATAAAATTCTATTTAATTCATCTTTCTAGCTAAAGTCTTCAAATTTTGCATTTAGTGTTATTTGAGCCTTCTGCAATTTCGGTTTTTGTTAAATTTTGCCACGCCCTCAAATTGACCCTTCGCCTAAAATTGCTAAATCACGTATTTCAAGTACTAGAGACTTGTGCTTTGGCACATACACACATATGAATGTCATGATCACGCCCCACAAATTTGATCAAAATCGTTCGACTAGAAAAAAAGTTATTAAACATTTAATATCTCATATTATCGGCGTCTTGCAGCAGCAGCGAAGCTGATGAGTCATAATGCACAGTTAGCAGATTGTGTGTTGGTGCGTGCGTCTGTGTGTGTGTTCTTGTGCGTGCGTCTGTGTGTGTGTATGTATTGCTCTTAGGAATCGCAGTTCTTCGCAGGGTTCAGGGGATCTCTTTGTCGAGCAGTCTCGACTAGAGCACTCTTACTTGTTTTGTTTTATTCTTGGTTGGTTGTTTTTTTTTTTTTATACCCTGAACCCATTGAAAATGGGAAAATCAGGGTATAATGTTTTTGTTGAAAGGCGTATGTATGTAACAGGCAGGAGGCGTGGCAGACCCCATAAAGTATACATATTATTGATCAGGATGACAAGTCGAGTCGATTTAGCCCAGTCCGTCTGTCTGTCTGTCTGTTCGTCTGTCCGTCTGTCCGTCCGTCCGTCTGTCCGTCCGCCTGTCCGTATGTATGAACGCGTCGTTCTCAGAACCTATAAGAGCTAGAGACTTGAAATTTTTTATTTAGGTTCCTGTATATCACGAAAATATCGAGGTTGTTAAAAAAAATCGATAACTGTCTTAATTTTAATGTTATCGATTAAAAACGAAATCAATGCTCCGTTATATAATTCTATATAATTCATTTTTAAAGCTAGTCTTCAAAATTTGCATTTAGTGTTATGTGAGCATTACACAATTTCGGTTTTTGTTAAATTTTGGATGCCACGCCCCCTTCGCCTCAAATTTGTAAGTCCCGTATTTTAAATACTACAGACTTGTGCTTTGGCACATATATACATATAGATGACATGATGACGCCCAACAAGTTTGATCAAAATCGTTACTCTAGAAAAAAAGTTATTAAACATTTAATTTCCCATAGCATTGCCATGCAAAGCAGCCAAAGAACAGCAGACGCAACGACTTGCGCTTGTGTGTGTATATTTTGCTTGTAATTAACGTACATATTCATGTGTATATAAAAGAAACAAGGAATGCTTGGAATAGCGGCTCTTCGCAGGGTTCAGGGTATACCCTAATCGAGCGGTCTCGACTAGAGTTTTCTTACTTGTTGTAAATCAATTAGTTCGCCATTCCAACATGGCTTTGTTCTTAATCGATCAACCTCGACTAATATGCTAGAATTTACTTCCCTAGTAAACGAAAGTTTTTTAAATAAAATGAAAACTGATGTTATATATACAGATTTCAGCAAAGCATTTGATTCAGTTCACCATGAAGTATTACTTCATAAGCTAGACCTCATAGGGTTTTCTCCTAAAATATTGTATTCGTTATCATCCTATTTAAAGGGGAGAACTCAGAGTTGTGTTGACATCATCATTTTCGAAACAAATCTTCGTTCATTCAAGTGTACCTCAGGGTAGTCATCTACCTCCCAGTTGTATTGCTTATTCAAAGATCATGTATGCTGATGACGTAAAACTTTGCCTTTCTTATTCTAACACAATCAATCATCAATGCTTACAAGATGATCTTAATTCCTTCAAACTTTGGTGCTTGGCCAATAGGCTGCGTTTAAATTGTTCTAAATGTATGACAATGATCTTCTGTCGTACTACTCCATACATTGCTAATTATTCAATTAATAGTCGATACAAAACTTCTCAACCATTATAAATGAAGCTAAAAGTGTTCTTGGCTTCATTAAACGTTGGACAAATGAGTTCAATAATCCTTTTGTCCCCAAACTCCTTTATGTTTTGTTGGTACGACCTATTGTAGAATAATGTTCAATTATATGGTCTCCACAGCATAAAGTGTACTAGGATCGTACACCGCTAGCCGAAGTGCCGTTCGTAGCCGCGAGAAAGTAGCTATTACTTTCACTCGCAGGCGCATAACGGTGCTTCGGCCAATGAAAGGCTACCACTCGATCACGTGTATTTGGCGTAGCACCAAATCAGGCGATGTTGCCGTTAAGGCAGACCCGAAGAGGAGACAGGCCCCGCTACAGAGCCGAAGCAGGGACTGCGGCGCAGTTATAAAAACTCCGAGTGTCAACGGGAGTGAACGTGTAAAGTCCATCGAAGGACAACGAGGGACATCAAGGACACAAAGGACATCGTAGGACTTCTACAAGGATATTCAGAGGAATATCCTGGACGCATACCAAACCGTATCCTTGAGGACAGAGGTACGGCCGGCAGCTGGTGCTAGAGCAGCGTAACCTGAACAGGAGAGTGAGGTTTGTGAGGGTAGCCGTGCGGAAGAACGTAAGCCTTCTGGAGTGCTCTGCAACCTCTAGACGGCTCAGAGGCTAATCGGTCGCTAGCCGGAGTGCTCCTCACGGCAGAACAACGATCCTATAGAGAACAGTGTGCGCTAGCCCAGCCAGCTTGAAGGTGTGCTCGGAAAGCGTTAGAAGGAGTGGCGTGCCCTACGATCAGGAGTAAAAGATAATTGAGAGTAGTCGTGCGGAAGAACGCACGTCTTTGAGGCGCGGTCTAGAGTGCCAGCGAGCGAATCCAGCATTAGAAGTGCCTGTGATACTTTCAGCGTACCGCTGGAGATCACAGCGCGTATCCTGGCGTACTCTGGAGTGTTCTGCAACCTCTAGACGGCTCAGAGGCTGACCGCTCGTTAGCCGAAGTGCTCCTCACGACACCTACGAATCGTGCGGGCTTAGCAGTGCGCAGCTATAGCCTAAGTCAGTACTTTTCTGTACTATAATAATTATATATCTACGTGAATAAACTAGTTTATATTATTAAATCTAAAAAGCAGAACTTATTATTAATCGGCAGGCGCCCAGCACATAAATTTGTTGGCTCGAACACACAGTCAGCTGAGTGCGGCGCGGCTTAAACTCGGGGCAAACCGAAGCTTCGTTACAGTATTGAGAAGAAAAAGAAAATAATGGAATTATTGATTGAGGGCGAGTACATTAGGAAAGTGGCTAATAAATTTGGTGTTAACCACATGACTGTGCAGCGGTTAAAAAAACTGTTCAGAACACATAAAAATAAATAAAGGAGGCCGACCGCGAGTTTTTAGCGAACGTGACACGCGCCACATGACTAACTGAATGACAAGTAATCCCGACGCTACGCCAATAAAAGTGGCAAATATGTTAAATTGAAATGCCAGTGAGTGGAAAGTCCGTCGCAGTCTAGGCAGATTAGGCCTCAAGGTCAAGGAAATGAAAAAAAAAAACATATTTTGCTAAAAGTTGCATTAGTTTGCGTAAAAACATGAGAATTAGATTTTAGTTGATTGGGATGCCGTAAGTTACAAATAAAAAGTTTAAGCAATGCTCCAGAAATTCCAGAGGCTTCGATGTGCCGTCGAATGTTTGACCACCTTTGAATACTCAAGCCCTGCCAGACTTTGCATAAAAACATGAGAACCATACATAAGCCGTGAGTGAAAATTTGACCACGCAGCAACAAAAAAAAAAGAAAAA
Source organism: Drosophila paranaensis (assembly GCA_035047545.1). Lineage (NCBI taxonomy): Eukaryota > Metazoa > Arthropoda > Insecta > Diptera > Drosophilidae > Drosophila > Drosophila paranaensis. The sequence goes on along the minus strand of JAWNPL010000096.1, from coordinate 53,413 downwards.
AAAACTTAAACTAAACAAATCATGTCACTGAGTGAGAAACATATTACTCAAACTTTAGCTGGAAGTAGCAGCACTATGCTCACCGAAAGCCAACTTAACCAATTGCTTATGCAATTAAAACAAATTCAAACATTCGATGGTGAAGAAAATACTATTGGACCGTTTATTCGTCGACTGGATTATATACTTGCGCTTTATCCCACAAACGATGTGAGGCAGCAAAGCAATATCTGTAGACGCACGCTTAAAATGGCCAAAAATTGTGCTTAAATTGTCTACGGCCCAATCATATGTCAAAGTCATGCTTTCTACGCAACTGCATGATGTGCAATAAAAAACATAATGCATAATTGCACTTCGAAAAGACATAAGATCTGAAAATAGTACAAAAAAAAAAAAACAATTATGTGCTACTCGCTACTGCTCGAGTTGAAGTACAGGGAAAAAATGCCAATCTAGAAATTTCAGAGCACTTCTGGTGTAGCATATTATACGTTAAATAAGCATATGTCCTAAGTATTGTAGTGTATACAATATCTGGTGTCATATGCTCAACCAAAAGTTAGAGTATTGCACTCATATACACAGTGGCACTTTGTCGCTGTATTTACGTTACGCATCCGCACATAAGCCGTCATATGATCCGGCTATATGTGGACGGGCCTGCAGCGTGAGATCTGCAGCATAAGCATTTATGCCTTTATGTATATGCTGTCTGCATATACATACATATGTATATATGCTACGCTCTCCCATTCTGTCGCTGCTCTCAGCGGCAGAACTCTTTTATATATACGTTATGTATTTAGGCTAAGCTTATTAAAAAATCTAAAATAAAGAATCATTCACAAACCAAAGACAAAAGCGAGCGGAAGCTCGAGTGTTTTTTATCAAACGAATAGTTGAAGTAACTACATGGCGACCGTGACAGCGGTGCTGAAGTAACTACATGGAGTAACAACTATGATACGAAAACCCTGATGAAGCTGAGAGTCTACAAAATACACCAACATGGATCAACACATTTGATATTGACTACATTTGCAACTCGGAAACATACAAAATAGTTGAAGATTATAAAACTCTCTTATCCACGCCGAACATGGAACAACATCAATACGGAACAAATAACGTCAAACAACTGAGTGAGTAGAGGGAGAGTTATGGCAAATAGAGGGGGTGTGCAAAAGAAGATAAAAAAAAAGAAGAGCGCACATAAAATGTATGTAAATCAAATGTTACAAGAAGAGCTTGAATTTCTTGTAACAAATAAAAATAAAAAGCCAATAACTCCCGCTCACTCAGAAATCAAGACGATTCATACTAAAACTAAACTAAAAGAAGTGTAAGGAGTGCCCGGCGGACTGCCCTGGACCATTAGAGACTGCGCACTGTAGATATACGTGCTGCAGACGGACAGCGCCGACTCCCCAAAAGCCTGTGCGACCAGCACCGGCCCCGCCAGCGCGACAAGCTGTGCCCATGTGACCGGCAGAGCTACAAAGAGCTCCCAACGTAAATTAAATTGAAATTAAAGAAATTAATTAAGAAATGAAATTGTATATTTTAAGAGCGAAACGTTTTCTGCCCAATATATGTATGGCCTGTAAAGCCACACAAACAATTAGACAGGAGTCACTGCGTTGACAAACTAGGAATCAACCAATAATAATCTTTACATGTCATGTTAAATCATGTTAAACATTTATTTAAAACAATTAAACATTAAATAATTGATGACTTTGTAATAATTTCATTACAAGATAGTTATCATCCAAAACTTCAATCTAGATTTCCAAGAATATTTTTCTTTTAAAAATATTTTTTCAGCAATTGAAAAAAAAAAAACGAAAAAACAAATTTTTTTTTAATATTACGAAACGTTTCAATATTTCTTTATAAATCAGAAATAAATGATTTCAAATTCAATTTCAAAAGTTGACCTAGCACAAGATTTTGTAGAAACCATATCACGATAGACCATAATTCAAAAGTCGCGGACTCAACCGCATATGTCATCAACAACGTTGAGTCAACTTCGCTAGATTTGAAATTCATAACAATTTTAATTGTTATAATAGTTGTTTTGCTTCTGGCAAATACATTAACCAAATTATATAACTGCATAATAGATGCATTAAGAAAAAATATTTGAGCAGAGCACAGGAGTTAGATAAGCTTTAAAGAATACAACCAATTTGAAGGTATAACAACTGTATGGTTGGTTCGTCTACAACAATAGAATCCATTAAAGAATGGAATGGAACGAAATTGCGAAAAAAATAGACGCATTTCGTAATAAATTTGAAAAATCATATAAATGCATCAACAAAGATGCAGCTATAAAAGTTGAAACATTAGCCAACCATATAGATGTTATAATAAAAGAATGCAATAATATAGTAATACTAGTTAATAGGTATGAAACAAGATTAACAATGGTGCACAGGGAAAAATGTTTAAGGGTCATAAAATCCTTGAACAAAAGATTAATTTCTGTCGCTAAAAGACGACACATTATAATTAATGCGCCCAAAAGCTAAATCAATTGGCTGAATTTAATTCCAGACAATTAAAAGATTTAGACGAATCGATACAATCAAGCGATTCAGAATCTGAAAGTGTTATAGAAACACTGGAAGAGAAGGCATACGACTTGATTAAAATCAAAAAAGAAGAACAAGGAAATATGGCTCAAACTGAAGCCACATCTCTGATACCAGAGTTTGATGGAAAGCCTGAAAATCTACAAAGTTTTTTAGATTCTTTGAGTCTCTTACAAAATTTTAAAGGCGCACACGAGCGAATTGCCGTAAGCCTGATAAAAACTAAACTCAAAGGCCATACAAGAAACTTAATCAATAATGAGCAAACAGTTGCTGAAATGCAAAAGAAATCAAAGGAGAATCGGTAGAGGTAATATCTGCTGAGCTCCTTAATCTTCAACAAAAGAACAAGACAGCTAACCAGTACACCCAAGAGGTGGAAAAATTGGGAAAGGCCCTTGAAGGAGCCTACATTACTGAAGGTTTAAGCCCAGTACTTGCAAACAAGTACACAACCACAACAGCTGTGAAAGCTATGACACAAAACAGCTCAATTGATAGGGTAAAACTTATAATGCAAGCAGGCACATTCACAAACATGAATGATGCAGTGTCAAAATTTGTAAACAGTTGCACGGAAGTAACAGGACAGTCCAATACTGTACTGTACTTCCAACAGCGCCAAAATGATTACAATAGTTCCGAGGATTGGTTTGTAATCAGACCACAAAACCTAACGTATCCTATCTATGTTCCAATAACATTCAGTTCTGGTACTAATTCAACACTTCCACCAGCAAGATCACAAGTGATACGTAAAATTGAGTTATCCTCAACAGAAGAAAACATTTTAATTCCCAATCAGGAAATTAAACCGGGTGTTTATGTTGCAAACACTATTGCAACAGCCCAAAATGCATTTGTCCGATTCCTAAATACAACAGATACTGGCCAGATGGTAGGCATAAATAACTTAAAATTTGAATCAACGTTTTGTTGATGTCTGTATGACCTCCTTGAATTGGATTGTCATGGAATGTAGACAATATTGCTTCTATTTCTTTCTTTTTATTTATTTGGGTCACCGGCTTGAGTAGCGCTACTCTTAGAAGCTTTAATATCTTATTGCCCATTATTTTAAAAGATTCTATTGAGATGATCTCAAAGATGTTTTCGCACGGTGCCACTTTGACTTGGCTGATATTAAGTATACCGGCTTCTGATTCAAGCCTTTGAAGAATTGACCTAGGTCAAGAATTTCATTAGTGTACATATCGCTTATGTCAAATCTTGCCATAACTTTCTTTCCCTGTTTAAATAAATATAGAGAATCTGTTATTCGCAAGGTCACTACTTTTCGTACCTCGTCATTGCAAATGACTTCGTGTGCATTGGGCTTAGAAGCTTTATTTTGAACTTGCTTAGGCATAGTTTCATTTTTGTTCTCTGACCAGAGATTATTTTGTCTACTTTGTTGCCTGGTAGTGACTTTCAGGACTTTTCTATTCAAATCAGTTAGATCGGAAATTGTTATCCTTGATAGAGCATTTGCCACAAAATTGTCTTTACCTCTCAGATACTCAACTGTAAAATCATACTCTTCCAGTTCGAGTCGCATGCGTGTTAATTTAGAACTTGGATTTGATCAGTTTTAATTATAAAATGTTTGCCATATATATGTGGTCTAAAATGTGATATTTCCCAATGTATTGCTGCTAATTCTTGTTCTGTAGTACTCTTATTGCTTTCACCTTTAGTGAATGCTCTTGACGCATATGCAACTGGAAGTTGGAGTCCATTATAGTTCTGAGTTAAAACTGCTCCACATGCTTGCTTGCTTGCATCTGTATTTATGCAAAATTCTTTGCAAAAATCTGGGTACTGTAATAAATTAGGTTGAACAAGTTTATTTTTTAAATAATTGAATGATTTTTCACACTCTGATGTCCATTTAAATGGGACATTCTTTTTAAATAATCTTCTTAAGTGCCGTGAATATTCGGCGAAGTTTTCTGTAAAACGTCTATAGTAATTGCAAAATGCAATGAATCTTCTAGCGCTGTCCGTAGGGACTGGATAGTTAAAGATGACGTCAAATTTCTTGTCATCTGGCAAGATTCCTTTATATGTGCATCTGTGACCTAAAAATTCTACCTCGTGCATAAAAAATAAACATTTCTCTGGATGTAATTTCAGATTATTTTTTCTGCAAAGTTTGAAAACATCTGTTAAATTTTTAATCATATGTTGTTCAGAACAACCTATAACAATTAAATCATCCATATAAAAGAAAGCTTGTGACAGCTCAAGGCCTGAGAATGCTATTGTCATCATTCTCTGAAATGAGTTAAACGCTATTTTTAAACCAAATGGTAATCGCGTGAAGCGATATGAACCATTGCTTGTTGAAAAAGACGCTATATTTCTTGAGTTTTCCTCAAGTTCAATTTGGGGGAAACCTGACATTAAATCAAGGCATGAAAAATATTTAGCTCGACCCCATTGATCAAGAATGTCGTCAATTCTGGGGAGTGGGAATTTATCGGACAGCAATTTTTTGTTTATTTGACAATAGTCAACTAATTGCCATTTTTTTCTCTTTATTGTCCTGAAGGGCTTTCTTTGGAACTAATAAAAGTGGGCTGTGTATGGTGATACAGACGGTTCAACAATATTTTGTTCAATTAACTTTCCAACTTGATGCTGGATTTCTTCTGTTTGGCTATGCGGACATCGATAATTTTTCACATATACTGGTTCATCATCTATAAATCTCAATTTTTGCATATAAAAATTGTTTGTAGTGATTGGTTCGGTTTCAAGTCCGAACACGTCACTATACTGGGTGCATAGTTTTTATACCCTGAACCCATTGAAAATGGGAAAATCAGGGTATAATGTTTTTGTTGGAAGGCGTATGTATGTAACAGGCAGAAGGAGGCGTGGCAGACCCCATAAAGTATATATATTCTTGATCAGGATGACAAGCCGAGTTGATATAGCCATGTCCGTCTGTCCGTCTGTCTGTCCGTATGATTGAACACGTCGTTCTCAGAACCTATAAGAGCTAGAGACTTGAAATTTTTTATGTAGGTCCGTGAATAGCACGAATAGATCGAGTTTGTTAAAAAAAGTCGATAATTATTTTAATTTTAATGCTATCGATTTAAAACATTATCGAATGTTAGTTTTATATTTATTTTATCTAATTTTGATTTTTGCTAAATTTTGGATACCGGCTCCAAATTTCCCCAAATATTTAAATTGAGGTTAGTTGCACTCAAAGTCAGTAAATGAATGGGTTTACATTTTTAAAAATTGGAAAAAATTTAATAAAACATGTTGAACATACAGTGCCGCTCAACTGAATAGGTTTGACTTCATTGTTAAACTTAGAACTTAATATCTTTATAACGAGGACTCGGATTTAAACCAAATAATTTTTGTTAAGTGAAACAATTAATTATTTATAAAATACAGACTTTTTTATAATATTTCACGTAGTGAATATTGGTTTTGTGCAAAATCCGTTTGTCCGTCTGTCCGTAAGAACGCAAACCATTTCCACGCTATTGAAGCTAGAGACTTGAAATTTGAAATGTATACTCGTGTATACCCTCGTCAGATAAAGTTTCCCGATACGCCCACTAGGGGCGTGGCAAATCAGAAAATTAATTTTCTTGTATCCCACAAACACTACTTCTAGAAGGGCTAGTGTGTTGAGATTTTAACTGAACACTCATGTCGACATCCCAAATTCAAAAAGCTATGGCGGATATATCTACGCCCATTGGGGGCGTGGCAAATCGGGTCAAACTGTATCTTCTACAGTTTTAAAGCTAGAACGCCCAAATTTGGCACGATCCTATAAAGATCGCCTAAAAAAATTTATGGCCACGTCCACTGGGGGCGTGGCAAATCGGTTCTGAAAATATAGTGATTTTACTAATTCTGTTATATTTTGAGCACTATTGATGCTAGAGACTTAAGACTTGGTATATATACTCGGATTAACATCCCACAATCGAAAAGGTATGGCGGATATATCTACGCCTTCAGGGGGCGTGGCAACTAATATCAGCTTATATCTCCCACAGTTTTAGTGCTAGAAGCTTCAAAATTGGATGCTAAGTTTCTGGGGCCTCCTCTGTCGATTCCCCAAAAATGATTGTTATGCCCCAAAAGGGGCATGCCGTACAAAAAATACCCTGTAATTTTCGCATTTTTTTAATGTAAGCATCCAAACTTTACAGTTTACGCCCATTGGGGGCGTGGCAATCGGCCAAACTTTATCGCCCATGGACACTTTTATCAGCTTATATCTTCCACAGTTTTAGTGCTAGAAGCTTCAAAATTGAATGCTAAGTTACTGGGGGCCTCTTTTATCGATTCCATAAACATTTTTGCTACGCCCCAAAAGGGCATGCCGTACAAAAAATACCTTGTAATTTTCGCATTTTTCGAGTGTAAGCATCCAAACTTTACAGCTATATTCCTGAACGCACACTCTATGAACATGCCAAAAATTATATGTCTACAGCCACTGGGGGCGTGGAAACTCAAAACTGAAAAATCTGCAGCTTCTGAGCCAATGACGCGCCATATAATGACTTAGTGACCTTTGACCTTGTCTTTTGATTTGTCAAATTATATATATGTCGAAGCAAACTATGTTGCTGCATACTGTATGTGATTGTTCTTGCGTATTGCACGTACGCACTGTGTGTGTCTGTGATACTGTGTATGGATATTCTGGTTTAACCCCAGAATCCTACATATGTCAAAGCGAACTGTATGCGCGAACTGTGTGTGTGTGTTGTTGTGTATGGAAATTCTGATTTTCACTATAATTCCTAATTTCATAATACTAAGAAATATTGCATCAGCCGCTAATTGCGCTCTGATTGGTCCTTTTCATTTTGTCGCTTTAAGAAGTTCCGTTATAGCGCGACGACAGCGCTACAACGCTGTCGTCAAGTGTGGTTCGGTGCGGGGCAGAGAAACGAAAAGGCAGTCAGTTCAGTTTTGGATCATGAAGCCTGCGCATCGAAACTCGCTGCGCTATTAGTTAAAACCATGGAGGAAAATAACGACGCTCCGACATATATATATATGTTTGAAAAGAATATTTTATTAATACAAAATAACTAAATAAAGAAAATATAACAAAAATATCAACATAACCGCACCGGGGTTCGAGCCCACACCTCTACGCTCGCCAACGAACCTAAATCACATTTTCAGAGGTGGCAACTCACAAAATGAGAGAGGTGTCATTTTGAGAGTTGCCACCTCTCTTATTTTGAGAGATGCCACCTCTCTCGATTTAGGTGCGTGTTTTTGCTAAGGTAAGGGTTCTAAGCTTCGATTCTAATTGAAACTGTCTGGCCACCTCCAATGAAAAGTTTTAATCTGCAGCTAATTTGATCGGCGACAGTGGGTATTTAAGGTTAAATTTTAAATAATATAATGTGATGATGCCCCTGTGGGCTGCTAGGACGTGAAATAGTATTTCGCTGTCGGTTGCGTCCGACTGCAACGTTCCTACTTGTTTTCTTTTGGGTTCGGTTTTTATATTTTTTTTATTATATTTTCAAAAACATAACTGAAAATCTACATTTTTTTTGGCTCAAGTGAATAATTTTGACCAACAAAACTATAAAAAAAAAATATTCACAGCAATGTTTCATGGCACTTGGTAACTTAAATAATAAAAGAAACTATTTCTGCATTATTTAATATTTGGTATGACCACTCTTATTCTTAATTATTTCAAACATTCGAGTTGAATCGTAATCGTAATATTTTTCAATTTCACTCAGTGAAATAGTTGACCAGGCTTTTTTAATCGCTTCAACCAGGGTCGCCGAGTCTCGAAATTGTCTTCCACCTTCATACACTCTCCTGGATAAAAGTCCCCAAATGTTTTCTATAATATTTATGTCTGGGGATTATGGCGGCCACTCGAGCAAGTTGACATTCTGGTCCTTAATCCACTGTTTTGTCACCCGGGCTGTATGGATAGGGGCGTTGTCTTGTAGGTATGTCCATTGAATAGGTCCAAAAATTTCGGAAAACTGGGGAAAAGCCTTTTGGAGCACAGTTTTGTAGACATTCGCATTCAACTTTGATGAAACAAACTGCAGCTCACAAGTTCCATAGAACGATATGGCTCCCCCAAACCATTACGCCTCCTTTACAGGAGTGATGACGACTCAAAAAGCATTCCTCTTTTCTCATATCGTGAAAATAATAGTTATAGCCATCCGGTCCGTCGAGATTGAACTTTTTTTCGTCGGAGAAGACCACAGCCTTCCACTCCTTGTTCCAAGTCATGTGATCCCGGGCAAATAGAAGTCGTGCTTCCTTTCGTACATCATTAAGAGAAGGTTTTTTTTTTATTTTTAATCTCTTTAAGTGTTTATCACTCCGAATAACTCGTTTTACCATTGTCAAACTAGCATTTACACCGCATTCATCCCTGATTTTACTGGCAGAGAGGTGGGAATTCGAAGCAGTTCGAAGGATTAGTCGCCTCTCTGATGCCGTGTTGTAGCATATTTTTTTCCTCCTTTCATTTTTTTCTCGTAATTTGCTTCATTACGAAGAAAATTGCTTACCAAATTTTGGCTTCGACCAATTTTCTTTCCTATTTCATTATGTTTTAGGCCAGATTCAATATAGCCTTTAATTTGAACTTTTTCAAAATCGGTTAAAGATTTTCCGCGACCCATATTTATAACAAGTAACAAAACTCTAGTCGAGACCGCTCGACAAGGGTATACCCTAAACCCTATGAAGAACCGTTATTCGAAGCATTCTTTGTTTCTTTTATATACACATGCATATGTACGTTCATTACAAGCCAAACTTACACACACACGCACAAGCGCGCACACACACAAACGCCAGTCGGTGCGTCAGCTGTTCTTTGGCTGCTTTGCATGGCAATGCTATGGGAAATTAAATGTTTAATAACTTTTTTGCTAGAGTAACGATTTTGATCAAACTTGTTGGGCGTCATCATGTCATCTATATGTATATATGTGCCAAAGCACAAGTCTGTAGTATTTAAAATACGGGACTTACAAATTTGAGGCGAAGGGGGCGTGGCATCCAAAATTTAACAAAAACCGAAATTGTGTAATGCTCACATAACACTAAATGCAAATTTTGAAGACTAGCTTTAAAAATGAATTATATAGAATTTTATAACGGAGCATTGATTTCGTTTTTAATCGATAACATTAAAATTAAGACAGTTATCGATTTTTTTAACAACCTCGATATTTTCGTGGTATACAGGAACCTAAATAAAAAATTTCAAGTCTCTAGCTCTTATAGGTTCTGAGAACGACGCGTTCATACATACGGACAGACGGACGGACAGACGGACAGACGGACGGACAGACGGACAGGGACAAATCGACTCGGCTTCTCTCACTGATCAAGAATATATATACTTTATGGGGTCTGCCACGCCTCCTTCTTCCTGTTACATACATTTTCACTAAACCATTATACCCTTTTTTCCCATTTTCAATGGGTTCAGGGTATAAAAATGCAAATAATGACAAGTAAAAAGGTAATGCATGCTGAAACTAAAAATTATTCTAATAATAATTTTAAAAACAAGTAAGAAAACTCTAGTCGAGACCGCTCGACAAGGGTATACCCTGAACCCTATGAAGAACCGCTATTCCAAGCATTCTTTGTTTCTTTTATATACACATGCATATGTACGTTCATTACAAGCCAAACTTACACACACACGCACAAGCGCGCACACACACAAACGCCAGTCGGTGCGTCAGCTGTTCTTTGGCTGCTTTGCATGGCAATGCTATGGGAAATTAAATGTTTAATAACTTTTTTGCTAGAGTAACGATTTTGATCAAACTTGTTGGGCGTGATCATGTCCTTCATATGTATGTATGTGCCAAAGCACAAGTCTCTAGTATTTGATATACGGGAGTTACAAATTTGAGGCGAAGGGGGTGTGGCATCCAAAATTTAACAAAACCCGAAATTGTGGAATGATCACATTACACTAAATGCCAAAATTGAAGACTCTAGCTATAAAGATGAATTATATATAATTAAATAACGGAGCATCGATTTCGTTTTTAATCGATAACATTAAAATTAAGACAGTTATCGATTTTTTTTTAACAAACTCGATCTTTTGGTGCTATACAGGAACCTACATAAAAAATTTCAAGTCTCTAGCTCTTATAGGTTCTGAGAACGACTCGTTCATACATACGGACGGACGGACGGACGGACGGATGGACGGACAGACGGACAGGGCTAAATCGACTCGGTTTGTCTCCCTGATCAAGAATATGTATACTTTATGGGGTCTGCCACGCCTCCTTCTCCCTGTTACATTTCAACAAAAACATTATACCCTGATTTTCCCACCTATTCAGTAGAGCGGCACTGTAAGCTGAAAATTTCATTCAAATCCATTAATTCGCGCAGAAGTTATTAAGCAAAACATTTTGCCAATCGGCCAAACACATGACCAGCAATGCAAAGCAAACTGTTTTTCTATACATGTGCACACATACACACATACACATTGACCTGCGTGCATCTAGCAAGTTCTAAAACCCGCAAGTTTTAGTGTACATATTTCCAATAGATGGCGCTATGATTTGCGAATTATCAGCTGCTCAGTTGGATCGAAACATGGATGGCGCTATTCAATCGAACCATAGATGGCGCTATTGGCTAAACAATTGAAAATGAATTGAATTTAGTTTTCTGTGCGTTTATACGAAATACTAATTATGCAGTATTTTAAAAAACGCAGATAACGCGGGGTTTAGGGTATCTCCTAGTCGGGACCCCCGACTAGAGTTTTCTTACTTGTTCTAATTGTTTTTTAAATAATGCTGGGAAATTTTTCTTTAATTTATTAATTACGGTCTCCTTTCTATCATCTTTAGGATTTTGAATAACTTCGTAGCTCGAAAGTGATTCAAATTTTAAGTTATTTATGCCTACCATCTGGCATGTATCTGTTGTATTTAGGAATCGGACAAATGCATTTATTTATTATCAAAATATAATTGACAAGTCGATTGTCAACTTAAGTATAAACTAATAAACTAAAAGGGCGAAAGTGTCTAGTTGTTCTTGAAGGAACCGAAAAATGAAGTTTCATTAACAAGAAGGACGAATCAATATTACCTTCAATTAAATTATGAAGAAAAGCAATCCCAAGGATCGTTCTACGGTTTTTAATAAAGGAAGATGAATAAGAAGGAGACGACTATGATAAGACGGTAGACGGAGATTCTGATCCCAGTTTAGATTTCTTAGAGCAAAGAGAAGAAACTGTTTTTGGACCGATTCAATACGATCCTGGTACACTTTATGCTGTGGAGACCATATAATTGAACAGTATTCTAAAATAGGTCGTACCAATGAAACATAAAGGAGTTTAGTTACAAAAGGATCATTGAACTCTTTCGACCAACGTTTAATGAAGCCAAGAACACTTTTGCCTTCATTTATAATGGTTGAGATATGAGTATTGAAGCGAAGTTTTGAATCGAAGAGTACACCTAGATCTTTGACAGAAAAAATGCGTTGCAAAGAATCGCTATTAATTGAATAATTAGCAATGTATGGAGTAGTACGACAGAAGGTCATTGTCATACATTTAGAACAGTTTAAACGCAACCTATTGGCCAAGCACCAAAGTTGGAAGGAATTAAGATCATCTTGCAAGCATTGATGATTGATTGCGTTAGAATAAGAAAGGCAAAGTTTTACGTCATCAGCATACATGAAAATCTTTGAATAAGAAATACAGCTGGGAAGGTCATTGATAAATAATGTAAAAAGTAAAGGCCCAAGATGACTACCCTGAGGTACACCTGACAGAACAAAGATTTGTTTTGAAAGAGATGTTCTCAATATAACTCTTTGGGTTCTACCCTTTAAATAGGATGACATCCAAGATAAGAGTTGAGCAGAAAACCCTAAGAGATCTAGCTTAGGAAGCAATACTTCATGGTGAACTGAATCAAATGCGTTGCTAAAATCTGTATAAATAACATCAGTTTGCATTTTATTTAAAAAACTATCGTTTACTAGGTAAGTAAATTCAAGCAGATTAGTAGAGGTTGATCGATTAAGAACAAAGCCATGTAGGAATGGCGAACTAATTGATTTACAAAAATGTTGTAAGGTTGATGTTATTATCTTTTAAAATAACTTCGGAATAGCCGATAGTTTGGCAATACCCCTGTAATTAGAAATGTCAGACCTCCCACCTTTTTTATATAGAGGGATAATCAACGACTCTTTCCAAATAGAAGGGAACACAGAGGTTTCCAGAGATAAGTTACAAAGCTCAAGTAAAGGTAACTGAAGGGATTCACAACATTCCTTTATAACACAACTAGGAATGTTATCAGCTCCAGGCGAGTAGGATGATTTCATTGACCGAATGTTTGAAATCAGAGAATGAAGGGAAATATTGGAAGCGTTAATAATATTTGTAGAAGGGATATGATAAGGGTAAGAAGTTTTACAGGGGTCAACAGATGAGTAAGTTGATTGGAAGAAATCAGCAAACAGATTAGAGGAATCATGATCATTGCAAGAATTGTTAGATTCAAGAAAAAAGTGGAAGGTAAACTAGAAGACTTACGTTTCAAGTTCACAAAGGAATAAAAATTTGTAGGGTCACGAGCAAACTGCCTTTTGCAACGCAAAAGGTATTTTTCATAGCATCGGGAATTAATATGTTAAAATTCGACTTGGCTATGAAATATTTAGACCAGTTAATAGTGGAGATGCACTTTTTAAAATTTTTAAAACATTTAGACTTAACCCACTAATGCAGTTTTCTAAACTATTGGAGGAAAATAATTGGAACAATTCTCTAGTTTTTGATATACGGGACTTACAAATAACACTAAATGCAAAATTTGAAGACTCTAGCTAGAAAGATGAATTAGGTAGAATTTTATAGCTTAATTTAGATTTTCGTTTTTAATCGATAACAATAAAACGATAACAGTTATCGAATTTCTGAAACAAACTCGATCTTTTCGTGATATACAGGAACCTACATAAAAAATTTCAAGTCTCTAGCTCTTATAGGTTCTGAGAACGACGCGTTCATACATACGGACAGACGGACGGACGGACAGACGGACGGACGGACGGACGGACGGACGGACGGACGGACAGACGGACGGACAGACGGACAGGGCTAAATCGGCTCGACTTGTCTCCCTGATCAAGAATATATATACTTTATGGGGTCTGCCACGCCTCCCTCTCCCTGTTACATACATTTCAACAAAAACATTATACCCTGATTTTCCCATTTTCAATGGGTTCAGGGTATAACAAGTAAGAACGTTGCTGTCGCACGCAAGCCACAGCGAAATACTATTTCACGCCCCAACAGCACACAGGGGCATCTATCACATTACACTTTTTTTTAAATTTAACCTTAAATCCCCACTGTCGCCGCTTAAATTAGCTGCAGATTAAAACTTTTCATTGGAGGTAGCCAGACAGTTTCAATTAGAATCGAAGCTTAGAACCCTTACCTTAGCAAGAACACGCACCTAAATCGAGAGATGTGGCATCTCTCAAAATAAGAGAGGTGGCAACTCTCAAAATGAGAGAAGTGGCAACTCTGAAAATGTGATTTAAGTTCGTTGGCGAGCGTAGAGGTGTGGACTCGAACCCCGGTGCGGTCATGTTGATATTTTTGTTATATATTCTTTATTTAGTTATTTTGTATTAATAAAATATTCTTTTCAAACCCATATATATAATGCGAGCCTAACAACGTTTCCGACAGGGCGACAATATCAAAACGAACACTGAAACTACTCATAAAATGACTTCTGAGCTTAGAATACAGGCCACGAACGTTTTGATATATTAAGAATATACAGTTGCGGTCAGAAAAATAGTAGTGCGACTGAGCATCAAATGTTGGACAGCAAAACTAAGTGATAAACCCAATTTTTTTAAAGCAAGTTGATATGAGTATTAAGTTTAGAGTCTATTCTTACTAATTAAAAGGTTTTTTTGCTACAAACTTGGGACATTTGCATTTTAAGGCTTCAGAACGAAAATTTTTCAAAAATTGGCTGTTCAATAAAATAGTAGTGTCCACTAAAAAAAATTTAAACAGCTGTTTAAGATAAGTTTAATTTAATATATTATGTTTTACACATATTTTATGATCGAAGAGTTCGTTATAAATTCATAACTTTTTATAGCGGGTCCCCACCTGCGTGCTATATAGTCGATCAGGTCCTGGTACCGCTTCAGAGGAATTTGGTGCCACGCCCACTGAACTACCTGTCAAAGTCGATTTATTTTTTTGTTTCCATAAGTCTCTTAACATCGCCATATAGTTTTTCGATCGGATATGGATCTGGGGGCTAAGTCGGCCAAGCCAAAACTTCGATTTTTATGGAAGCAAACCAATCTTGAGCAAAGGACTCGCATATTTTGGGCCCTAATCAGTCTAAAACGTCCATTCAAAAAATATTTCCCAACTATTATATAGTAGCACTATAGTTTAAATTAATTGGATGTACACATTTTTGTCAAATATTTGATTTACAATATGGTTTTCACATAATACCAGCCTATGACAAGCAGTCCCATGTCATAGTGCTCGGACCCCCGTATGTGGCCGTCCACAAGAAGTCTCAAAATTAACTTGGAATGATGTTCCATGGTTTTTTAGACTCCATACGTACTCTTTAGTGTCTTTCTCTTTGGTGGCAACCAAAAAGAACAATTTTGCTTTCATTCGCATACTGTACGGTGCCCCATCTAATGATATGCCGGATTCTGTGAACTTTGTACATTGAAATTTTTGGCGGTATAGCACTTTTTTTTTTTAATGGGTCCTTTTCAAGGGCTTTTGACGGATAATTTAGATTGCTTAGGACGATAACGAACTATGAGATCCCAAATTGTTTTAATTTTATTCGTTTTTCGTTTCTTTTTCTGTAGCTAACGGATTAATCCTACCGTTACACACAATTGGTTGATCCACTACCAAGTTAGTTTCGAATGTGCCACCTGGTTTTTCAGGCTTCTTGTTATAGTGAATGGCGCTAATTATCATTGGAGCTGTGTATCCAACAATATTTTACATTTGTTGTATAAGTTTTCCCTGATTTTGAGGTCTGACAGGTGAAATTCCCTATTCAGTCGAGAAATGCTTCCCCCTCCCACTAAAATATCAAAAATACTGCAATTCCAAATAATTTCAGTTACTCAAATATAAGATAATTAATCACACTTCATGTAAATACATTTCTGTTTTAATTTGGTATTGTTATAAATTTTTAAAAAATTTTTACATCCGGCACTACTATTTTTATGAACAGCCGATTTTCGTGGCATCTCGATGCAATCGTCAATAATAAACTAATTTTGACAGAAAGTAACGGTATTTTTTTCTAATTATCTTCTTTTTACTATACTCTAAATAAAAAGTGCCCATTCTTCAATATTGCTTCAGAAAAAGTACCGTTTTAATCGATTAATGCTCTGCGTAGTGCAGCACTACTATTTTTCTGACCGCAACTGTATGTGATGCAGGTTGAACTGTTATTAGTTTTTTGGTACAATATTAGATGAAGAAGGAGGTAGGTTCAGCAAAACTGGAGACAGCCTACTTCGACTCTTATGCTTAAATTCATGCACAACTACGTGAGGAGGCCAAAATTTGGAGTCACAAATCGTTGTGAAAAATTCAGATGAAACGTTGATTTTAAAAGACGCAATTTCACGAGGAGTTGCAAAATTGAACTTCGATATAGAGACTTTAGCATTTGATTTACTAGAAATAAAAGCAGAAACAGCTTCACATGACGTGTCAGATGAAAGCCTTGATAAGAAAACTTGCTTTCGGGGAGAGACGACAGATAAAGTAGGTATAGTAAGTGTGGGAGAAATGGCCAGAGAGTTGTTCGTAGTATGAGCAACAGATGGAGACAACGGGGTTGGAATAAGTAAAGACTCTGGGATATCCACTACTGGTGTCCCTGACGCACTACCAGAGGGTGGAATCGCAAGAGAGTCTGAACAAGGAGTAGAAGGCGCTAATAAATTTTGGGCTGTTGCAATAGTGTTTGCAACATAAACACCCGGTTTAATTTCCTGATTGGGAATTAAAATGTTATCTTCTGCTGAAGACAACTCTATTTTGCGTATCACTTGTTGAATTAGTACCAGAACTGAATGTTATTGGAACATAGATAGGATACGTTAGGTTTTGTGGTCTGATTATTGTCTCGGTCTCGGAACTATTGTAATCTGTTATTACCTCTGCCACGGTAATTACCTCGGTTACCTCTGTTGTAGCCATTTTGGCGCTATTGGAAGTACAGTACAGTATTGGACTGTCCTGTTACTTCCGTGCAACTGTTTACAAATTTTGACACTGCATCATTCATGTTTGTGAATGTGCCTGCTTGCATTATAAGTTTTACCATATCAATTAAGCAGCTTTGTGTCATAGCTTTCACAGCTGTTGTGGTTGTGTACTTGTTTGCAAGTACTGGGCTTAAACCTTCAGTAATGTAGGCTCCTTCAAGGGCCTTTGCCAATTTTTCCACCTCTTGGGTGTACTGGTTAGCTGTCTTGTTCTTTTGTTGAAGATTAAGGAGCTTAGCAGATATTACCTCTACCGATTCTCCTTTGACTTCTTTTGCATTTCAGCAACTGTTTGCTCATTATTGTTCTTTTTATTTATACTCTGAACCCATTGAAAATGGGAAAATCAGGGTATAATGTTTTTGTCCGAACCCGACTTAAGAAAATCTCAGCTGTATGGACAAATCCCGGCCCCGACATTCGGTCCGAGGGCCCCGGGGCAAAGATGTGCCCGAGATTCGAGTTAACGATGCGCGAGGGGAGCCCAAGGTCGCGACCAACGACCGGAGGCTACGCGCTGACTAGGAGGTAAGATCGCGAGGGCCTATGGCCTACGTGGAGCACGAAGGTCGGCCGCATAGGCGCGAAGCCGAACAGGTCCGAAGGTGGGGTATGTGCTACGACGGCCAGTCGGACCCGTTGGGTTTCCTCGAGATTTTGGAAGAGAGAGCCATCACGTATGGCATCGAGCTCGATCAACTACCTAGGGGGTGGTAAGCGAGGTGCTGGTAGATAAGGCTGCGAAATGGTTCCTGACCAGCGAGTTGAGGAGTGTGTCTTGGGGCAGATTCCGGACCGAATTTCTGGATTTCTTTATGCCCCCACAATATTTCGAGCGCCTCGAGGATCAGATTAGGGGGCGAAGGCAGCGGAGAGGCGAGGATTTCAAGGACTACCTGGTAGAGATCAGGTTATTGATGCGCCATGCCAACTACAGTCCGGCGCAGTTGGCTGCGGAATATGAATGCGTAAGGGAGCAGAAAATTCGATGTCGACCGGCGCGAAGCCGGCCGAAGCCATGCATCGGATGATGGCTCCAGAGAACCGAGCTGGTTCTGATGCGCGGCGAGTGTGTTTTCGGTGTTCGCAGCCAGGTCACTTTGCGCGAGAATGCCCTAACGAGCGGGTGGTCTTCTGCCAACGATTGGGAAAGTAGGGATCGACACGCGAGAATGCTGTAGCTTGACAGACTCGGGAAACGGGCAAGGGCGTCCCCCTCAGGGAAGGGGCGACGCCAACCGATCGTAGGAGAGCTGCGTGAACGTCCGTTGGTCGTGAAGGAAGGCCGGATCGTAGCGCGCGTTAGGATCGCCGGTCGCGAGATGGACGCTACGATCGACACATGGGCTAGCCGCAGTTTCATGAGCGGAGACTGCGTGCGGAGGAATGCGATCGCGGGAAGGGTGGAGAAGGTGCACTCGCACATCAGGTTGGCGGAGGGGTCGTCGTTAGATGTGAGGAAGCTGATGAGGGTGCAGGTGGATCACGCCGGCAGGGCCGTGCAGATAGCACTACTCATCATGCCGACCATGTTGGACCTGGTCATCCTAGGGATGGATTTCCTGGCCGCCATGGGGACGACCGTGCGCTGTGGAGGCGCCGAGCTCCACGTGAGGACTGAGGCCGCGACGTCGGGGAAGGAGTTGCCATCCATCCTAAGGATACGTCGTTAGAGGGTGCCCCGAGAGAAAGACGGGAGACACTTGCACGACGGACAAGGAGGGGGAAGCCAAAACCCATGATGACGCCGCCGAGGAGCGAATGCAGTGGTAGGGAACGTAGGGCATACGGAATGGCCGGCCGATCTGGAGAGTGGGATCAAGAGATTCCTCGAGGACGAACTGGCGCTGTTCGAGGGAGGTGTTTCGGAGGTTGAGAGCAGCCAACCTCAAAGTTAATCGCAAGAAATGCAGTTTCTTCAGGGAGAGGTTAGTCTATCTGGGCATGTGGTGACAGGGGAGGGAATCAGTACGGATCCGGCCAAGGTTAAGGCGATCCGGAAACTCCCAGCTCCTTCAAACCTCAAACAGCTGCGGCAATGTTTGGGGATGGCGTCGTGGTACAGGCGTTTCGTACCGGACTTCGCATCCCTGGTGCAGCCGATGACGTCACTCCTGACGAAAGGCGTCAAGTGGAAGTGGGACCAAGAACAGGAGGAGGCGCTCCAGAGGCTCAAGGACAAACTGACGACCGCGCCCGTCTTGGCATGCCCAGACTTATCCTCTAAGTTTGTGTTGCAGACCGACGCCAGTGATTATGGTCTGGGCGCCGTGCTGACGCAGACGGTAGAGGGGAAGAGCGGGTGATCGCATACGCGAGTCGAAGGCTGTTGCGAGCGGAGGCGAATTACTCGGCAACCGAGAAGGAGTGTCTGGCCATCGTGTGGGCGATGAGGATGATGCGCTGCTGCCTGGAGGGTTACAGGTTCGAGGTAGTAACGGACCATCTGGCGCTCAAGTGGCTAAACTCGGTCGAGAGTCCCACAGGAAGAATTGCTCGGTGGGCGTTGGAATTACAACAATTCCAATTCGACGTTCAATATCGGCGAGGGAAGCTGAACGTGGTGGCCGACGCCCTCTCCAGGCAGCCTGTTGAGGTCTGCCAACAGGCAGTGGCAGCTGGAACGACGTGTAGGGGGATCGCGAAGATGCGGGAGAGGATCGCTCGAGAGAACGGACAGCTGTACAGGAACCTGGGCCATCGGACGGACGAAGAGGACTACATCCCGTGGAAGCTGTGCGTCCCCGTGGAGCAGCGAGGACGGGTGATGCAAGAGTACCGCCAAGTACGTGAGGTGCTGCGAGCCATGCCAGAAGTTCAAGAGCGAACAGCGACGACCGGCGGGCCAGATGTTGACAAGGCATGTGGCTGAGCCGATGGCGGTACTGTGCGCTGATTTCGTGGGTCCTCTGCCTCGGTCAAAGCATGGAAACACAATGCTATTAGTGTTCCATGATGCGTTCGCCAAACGGGTGGAACTCGTGCCCCTGAGGAGGGCGACGGCCGCGAGGAGAATCCAACGGAGAGGACGAACCGCACGGTGAAGACCATGATAGCGCTGTTCATCGAGGGCCATCAAAGCTCGTGGGACGAGCTGCTGCCTGAGATAGCGCTGGCGGTAAATTCCAGTGTGGCGGACTCGACTGGCTTCAGCCCGTCATTTCTGATGTTGGGGCGGGAACCACGCTTGCCGGCCGCGCTGTATGACGAGGTGACCCCGGTATCAGCGACCAAGGAGCTCAGCGCCCAGGAAAGGCAGGATCGACTGCGAGAGATCTTCTCGATCGCACGCAGTAACTTGCAGAAGGCGTCGAAGGACCAGGGGCGATACTATAATCTTCGTAGGCGCGAGTGGAGACCCACAATCGGGTCACTGGTACTGCTTCGTCAGCACCAACTGTCCAACTCGGCCGAGGGTTTCGCTGCAAAGTTTGACAGCCCTTACCGGATCGTCAAATTTGTTTCCCCCAATATCGTGCGGCTCGCGATAAATCTGCCACCTCACATTTATTAGTAAGTTAGTCATAAGTTGATTTTGTATAGTTAATAAGTATAGTGAGTAAGAGATTTGATTAGGTGATAAATAATGAAGATTAGGTGTAGGCACAATGGAGCGCAGAGGCGGCCAATGGAGGGCCCGCCTTATTAGGTTTAAGTTAGAAGGCGAACCTTATATGCGCGCCGATGATCGGCAATGTAGTTAGGCGCGCCGCGGCAAATTGAGAGCTTCGTGGTGGGAAGCAGCGGCCGCGACAAATTGCATTGCCGAGGTCGGCGCGCGATCGGCCGAAGGGCGAGTAGAGGAGTCTGGTGTGAGTAGTGAGAGGGTGAGGGCGTGTCGCCGCCAGAGGGCTAAAATGAAGTGAAAGTGAAAAGTGAAAAGTGAGGCAAGTGGAAGAAGACAAGGGAGGAGATACCAGAAAAGGAGACACGGGAGGAAGGTCGAGGAACCGTGAGTTAGATAAGTGAAATAAAGAAGAAACCGAAATCTTTGCGTTTTAATTTTGGAAAAACATATGTATAAGAGCTAACGAACGCTAGATCCCCTACGTTTGTGTTTTGTCCGCCAGAGTGTAAGACCAGCGGGCAAGTTCGAACCTGCTGCCGCAGCCAAAGTTGACCGGCGCGGTGCAGCATTCGTTGTCGCACTACTCCCAGGCGAGAGCGGCTCCGCCAGCGACCGTCAGTTGCCATATTTCCCGTCCTCTACCCCAGTGCGTCCCAGCATCCTATAAATTGTCTTGTAGGTAACCCTGGGACAGGCTGAGTCTGCCCCAGCTGGAAAAACGTACCTTTACAAGTGGCGCCCGAGCAGGGACCCTGGGACGTAGGGGAGTGTGGTACACGGGCGGCATAAAGCCCCGAATCGTGTGCCCAAATAAATACGCGCATACATACGCGCATATTCGACCCAGAACTCTAACATTTCTGGCGTGCAGATTGACCGAATTGGCGCGCCAATTGCGAGTGTGGGCATCAGAGACGTAAGTAAAACGGGCGGGGGAAGAGGTGCCGAAAATCTCGGCAGTGAGCGTTCGAGCTAGCGCTCATAAGTTTGAAAGAAGACCAGGTGAATAGGAGGAGATAGAGGAAACGGCCGACGCGTTTGAATGCACGAGAAAGAGAGCGATAGAGTGAAGCCATGGCCAAGCGAGCGACGACAGCCAGCCACACACACACAGAGGTGACGCGACAAGCGAAGGCACGCTTGTGATCGGCGTGCGAGGGAGAGCATTGTCGGTGCCGTTGGCTGAAAGCGGTGCGTGCGTCGGAGAGCGAGAGGCTGACCGTGGGT
The DNA here is from genome assembly GCA_035047545.1 of Drosophila paranaensis. NCBI lineage: Eukaryota > Metazoa > Arthropoda > Insecta > Diptera > Drosophilidae > Drosophila > Drosophila paranaensis. Next base: position 31,627 of record JAWNPL010000096.1, on the reverse strand, counting down.
CGAGACCACGCAAACAAATGGGGAAATTTCGGTTCGCGGTGGCTCGAAATTTGTACAGTGAGTGTGGGGAACAGTGGGCCAAGGGCCATAATAATCAGAGTGAAATAAAAATAAATAAAATAAAATAAAATTTGAACAAATAAAAGTTTAAATAAATAAAATTAAATAAAGATAAATAACAAATTAAATAAAATTTAAACAAATGAAAATTTAAATAAATAAAATTAAATAAAGATAAATAACAAATTAAATAAAATATAAATAAATGAAAATTTAAATAAATAAAATAAAATAAAATAAATAATAATAAAAAGGAAAAAAAAATAAATAAATAAAGTAAAATAAAAATTTAAGTAAATAAAAAAAAATATATGTGCGGCGCCAAGATTTCTCGTCTCTGTCCCAGCTGACGCAGTTGGCTGCGGAATATGAATGCGTAAGGAAGCAGAGGGCAGAATTTGGGGAAGAGACGCGAAGAGTGGGCCAGAAGTTAGGCTCGACTCGGGCAGGTGTCGACTGGGTCAATCCGCCGGAGACGCGACCGAACAACCCATTCCGGTCTCAGCCGATAGAGCAACGGTCAGGCGAGCCGAGGGTCGGAAATTCGATGTCGACCGGCGCGAAGCCGGCCGAAGCCATGCATCGGATGATGGCCCCAGAGAACCGAGCTGGTTCTGATGCGCGGCGAGTGTGTTTTCGGTGTTCGCAGCCAGGTCACTTTGCGCGAGAATGCCCTAACGAGCGGGTGGTCTTCTGCCAACGATGCGGGAAAGTAGGGATCGACACGCGAGACTGCTGTAGCTTGACAGACTCGGGAAACGGGCAAGGGCGTCCCCCTCAGGGAAGGGGCAACGCCAACGTAGGAGAGCTGCGTGAACGTCCGTTGGTCGTGAAGGAAGGCCGGATCGTAGCGCGCGTTAGGATCGCCGGTCGCGAGATGGACGCTACGATCGACACATGGGCTAGCCGCAGTTTCATGAGCGGAGACTGCGTGCGGAGGAATGCGATCGCGGGAAGGGTGGAGAAGGTGCACTCGCACATCAGGTTGGCGGATGGGTCGTCGTTAGATGTGAGGAAGCTGATGAGGGTGCAGGTGGATCTCGCCGGCAGGGCCATGCAGATAGCACTACTCATCATTCCGACCATGTTGGACCTGGTCATCCTAGGGATGGATTTCCTAGCCGCCATGGGGACTACCGTGCGCTGTGGAGGCGCCGAGCTCCACGTGAGGACTGAGGCCGCGACGTCGGGGAAGGAGTTGCCATCCATCCCTAAGGATACGTCGTTAGAGGGTGCCCCGAGAGAAAGACGGGAGACACTTGCACGACGGCCAAGGAGGGGGAAGCCAAAACCCATGATGACGCCGCCGAGGAGCGAATGCAGTGGTAGGGAGATGACCGACGAAGCGGAGATAGTAACGGGCCAGGCGATGAACGAGCGCTTGCCCGAGGCAGGAGGGATCGAGTGCGAGGACGAGAACGAGGTAGAGCCGAAAGTAGGGCATACGGAATGGCAGGCCGATCTGGAGAGTGGGATCAAGAGATTCCTTGAGGACGAACGGGCGCTGTTCGAACAACTCGAAGGGGTGTCCCACGTCGGCAAACATAGCATCCGGATGAGGGATGACAGGCCTCTGAAGCAGAGGTATTATCCCAAGAATCCCGCTATGCAGAAGGTGATTGACGAGCAGGTGGAGGAGCTGCTTCGAATTGGAGCAATTGAGCCGCCTAGGAGTCCGCACAGTGCGCCAATAGTCTTGGTGAAGAAAAAGATAGGGCAATGGCGCATGTGCATCAACTACCGGCAATTGAACGCTCATTCGATACCCGACGCTTATCCAGTCCCTCGGATCAATTAAATCCTTGAGAGGTTGCGGCACGCGAGTTATGTAGTCTAAGTGCTGCTTCACAGTCTCTGCCTACTTTAACATTGAGAAAGAAAAAGCTCGATCTGTATGTTAACTACTCAAAAGCTCTCTCGAGCAGTAGAAAGCTCTCGAGCTCACTTTTTGAGGTGCATGTCGAGAAGAAAAGAACATGAAGTGAAATAAATACTTTTATTTAAATTAAAAACACAAAGAACATTATTTATAAATAATTAAATGTTAACATAACCATGTTAACAAAACTTAAAGTAAAATAAATACTTTTATTTAAATTAAAACACACAGAACATTATTAATAAATATTTAAATGTTAACATAACTGTGTTAACAAAACTGGCGCAGCCGACGGAGTAACCAAAAACATTAAAATACTCACTTAAGTGCAGTTTTAAACGAATTTGTGCTTGTACGCAATTCTATACATATCTACCTTGTTCTAAAGACACATAACCTGAAAAGTCACGAAAAAACGTGCCAGCATCTGCAACCGTATTCATCTCTGTATGTATGTGTGAATGTGTGTTTAAATCAGCAATTGCACACACATACACCAGCATCTCGGAGTGAACTTATTCTGTTCACAATTGGTTCGATGACAAGTTCAGAAGAACATTTGGCATCGATTGGCGACGAAAACTAACAGAACTAATTCTGTTAGCATATTATAAGATCTAAAGAATTCAACGGCTATTAATTTTTTGATAGCGATGGCAAACGACTTTACTTTATCGTTTGGGGATATTCTTAAGGATGGCCACCACATTCACGAGTACAGAGGAGACAACTCAAGGGCTCTATCATCATTTATTCGTGAAGTGGATATGATATTTTCATTATTACCTCCCACATCTACGTCTTTCGCCGTGTCATCCTCAATAAAATTCAAGGCGAAGCTCTACATGTTGTAAGAACCATCGAGAATTCCGAGCCGTCATGGAATGACATCAAGACGATTCTTATTCGGAATTTTGGCATAAAAGAGTCTTATAATCAACTTTACCAAGAGGCGTTTATGCTAAGTAACAAAAACAATATCACAGAATATTTTAAGTCTTTAAGAAGTATAATGTGTAAAATTAATGAAAAATATGAATATGATAATGTAAAGCATCCTGAGTTTAGTCTCAAAAATGTCGAAGATACTATGTTAAGAACATTCTTGAAAAATATCGATGTAAATTTAGCTTTAGTCGTAATTAATAGAAATGTTAAAAATTTAAGAGAAGCTTTCGATTTATTAGAAACCGAAGGCCTCATTAGAACTCAAAATCTTAAACCAAAATTTTCACAAAATAATAATACATATAATCAAAAAGACCGATTCTACATACCAAATTATAATAATCAAGGTAACAATGCAAAACACAACAGCAATTTCCAAAATGTAAAAGCAAATTCAGGAAACTTTCGATAAGGAACACAAAATTTAAATTCAAATCAGAACTATACAAATCAACAAAGTCATGCCTCGAAAAATCACTTCCCTTGATTAAGTTAACTTTAAACAATGAAATGATCACTGCCTTGATTGATACTGGTTCAACAACTTCCATATTAGATAGGAATAAATTGTTACAATATCCTCGAAGAACTTTGGGTCACCCAATATCATTTTCATCTCTTAATTCAAAATCGTTAATAACGCAAGAAATTATAACTGATTTGCCTCTTGAATTTAAAGAAGATGCAACAATGAGTTGGAAATTGACAACATTTGATAACAAATCATTCGATGCTATTATAGATCAAAACATTATTAAACCATTAAATGCTCTTATTGATTTCTACCACAATACAATTACGATTAATAATAATACTATTCAATTTCAAAATACTTCACCATACTCTGATGAGGCAAATCAAATTGAATCAATCAAAATAGATGATAGAACACAGAAAATTCTTTTTAATGATTTAAATCAAGAAGAAAGCAGTGCTCTAACAAAAATTTTAAGTAGATTTAAAACATTAATATTTCTTGAAGGTCAGTGTCTTAGCAATACGAACATTATTGAACATCAGATAAAAACAGTAGTGGATAAACCCTTATATTGTTAGATTTATAGATATCCTCTAATACATGAGCAAGAAATATATAAGCAAATTGAAGAAATGCTACAACAGGGAATAATACGTAAAAGCAATTCCCCATATAATGCCCCTTTATGGCTCGTACCCAAAAAAGCTTATAACAGTGGAGAAAAAAAATGGCGTATAGTTATTGATTACCGCAAATTGAATGAAAACACAGTTGACGATAAGTTTCCTATCCCCAATATAGAAAGTGTACTGGATAAGTTAGGAAGAGCGCAATATTTTTCTACTATAGATCTAGCGAAAGGCTTTCACCAAATTCTCGTTCAGGAACAAGATAGGGAAAAGACAGCGTTTTCTACCCCCCACGGGCATTACGAGTTTAATCGAATGCCATTTGGGCTCAAAAATGCTCCTGCCACTTTCCAACGTCTTATAAACACAGTTTTAAAAGAAGAAATAAATAGAATTTGTGTCGTCTATCTTGAAGACGTTCTTATTTTTTCCACTAGTTTTTCAGAACATGTTGGCCATATTCACACAATCTTTAAAAAACTTTCTGAAGCAAACCTTAAGATTCAAATCAACAAATGCAATTTCTTCTCAAAAGAAACTCAGTTAATGATGTTAATGAACCCAACTTCATGATTGCATTTGACAAATTAAAAAGAATCATAACTGAAGCACCGGTACTTAAGTATCCGGATTTCAAAAAGAAATTTCAGCTTATTACTGACGCTAGCAACATAGCTTTAGGTGCTGTTTTGCAACAGGATGGTCATCCTATTTGTTATGCAAGTCGTACATTAAATGACCATGAGAAAAACTATTCTTCTATACAAAAAGAATTACTAGCTATAGTGTGGGCAACAGCTTATTTCCGCCCATATCTCTATGGAGTCAAATTCGACATTTTGTCCGACCACCAACCACTTAAGTGGCTGCTAAATAAATATAATGAAAAGAACTTAATGAAACACTTTATAGATGGCTTTTGAAGCTTAGCGAATTTAATATAAACGTATCATACATTAAAGGAAAGAATAACCAGGTAGCTGATTTTTTAAGCCGAATAAGCAACGACGAAATTTGTGCCGTAAACATAACTAAATCTTGTAACTCTTTAGAAAACAATGTTGATGATGTTAGTACCCAACATACACAAGCCGAAGACTTTGTAGACACACCTATTTTAGGCTGCTTAGAAACAGTTGTTAATAGATTTAAAATACAAATCATTCTAACAAACTATGGAGTTTGAATATAAGAATAGAAATAAGAAAATTTATTTAAATTTAAATGATCTTGAAAATGGAATGGAAGAAATTTTGAAGAATCATATCATAAAAGGCAAAGTAGGAATATTCAGTGAATATAACGACCACCAATACAATACATTTCAAAACAAAATCATCAAAATTTTCGAAGGCAATAAAAATGTTAAATTTGTAAAATGCTCATTTCACGCAAAAGACATTGAAAACCAAGAAGATGTGTATAAAGAAATTGAACGATTCCATAAATATTACACTGGTCATTCAGGTATAAATGAAAATTACCAAAGTTTAAAGAAGATTATTTACTTTCCAACATTACATCCAAAAGTATATCAACAATTGTGAAATTTGTAATCGGTGTAAATATGATAGAAACCCGGTAAAAAAAAAATTTAAATATACGGAAACACCAACTGATATAAGAAAAATTGTTCATATGGACATCTACACAAATTCAAAATGTAATTTCCTAACTTTTATTGACCGATTTTCAAAATTTGCTACTGCCTTCTACCTTGAGGATCGCAATAATAATGAATTTAATAGTGTAAATATAAAAGAATATTTAAGAAATGAGAATATAGAAGTTCATTTTGTGAAACCGAACAGCCACACTGGCAATGCAGACGTCGAAAGATTCCATAACACTCTAACAGAAAAAATAATAATTATATACCTTGAAAACAAAGATCTATCAATCAAAGATAAAGTTAGTAAAGCTATAGAATATTATAATAATAGCTATCACTCAACAATACAAGATACAAATATGGAAATTGTGACAAAAAAATTATACATAATAACATTATAAATTATAAGAAACATTACATTAGATCCTTAAATCAAACAAGAGAAAATTTTGAAGAAACTAGAAACGAAGGATATATAAAAAACTATAAGTCTCTAAGGCACAAAAATGAACCGAAATATAGAAAATTTAATTTAAGTAATGTCCATAGTTCCAACATAAAAAGAAAGAAGAAATATCAGACTTCAAATGTAACATAATCTACCATAATTGTATTCCTAACCCTTACATATATTTATTTATTATCAAAATATAATTGACAAGTCGAGAGTCAGCTCAAGTATAAACTAAACAACTTTGTTTAAAGCCTAAAACAAACAGATAAACAATTTTGAAATATCATTAACCCATTGGGGGTATTTTATTTGCCAGTCCGGCCAGCTATGCCCCAATTCACAGCCCGATGTGGTTAGTGATATTATTGAAATAAAGAAATTTAAGAAAGAGGCAATACAGGAAAATTAAGAGTAAAATTATAAATATATAATATAAATATGTAATAAAAAAATAAAATTTCCATCATCACGATTGAGTGATATCCCTAAGAAAAGCTGAAAGCAAATATTTGATTAGAGGAAGAGAGAGTTCAGAGGAAAAAACGTGATAAAATTTATTATAATTCGCGCATAATACGTGAAAAGCACTGTGCAACGAGTAATCCGATGTGAGCAGAGGTAAATGCAAAGGGCGAAAGTGTCTAGTTGTTCTTGAAGGGACCGAAAAATGAAGTTTCATTAACAAGAAGGACGAATCAATATTTCCTTCAATTAAATTATGTAGAAAAGTAATCCCAAGGATTGTTCTACGGTTTTTTAATGAAGGAAGATCCATAAGAAGGAGACGACTATGATAAGACGGTAGACGGAGATTCGGATCCCAGTTTAGATTTCTTAGAGCAAAGAGAAGAAACTGTTTTTGGACCGATTCAATACGATCCTGGTACACTTTATGCTGTGGAGACCATATAATTGAACAGTATTCTAAAATAGGTCGTACCAATGAAACATAAAGGAGTTTAGTTACAAAAGGATCATTGAACTCTTTCGCCCAACGTTTAACGAAGCCAAGAACACTTTTGGCTTCATTTATAATGGTTGAGATATGAGTATTGAAGCGAAGTTTTGAATCGAAGAGTACACCTAGATCTTTGACAGAAAAAATGCGTTGTAAAGAATCGCTATTAATTGAATAATTCGCAATGTATGGAGTAGTACGACAGAAGGTCATTGTCATACATTTAGAACAGTTTAAACGCAACCTATTGGCCAAGCACCAAAGTTGGAAGGAATTAAGATCATCTTGTAAGCATTGATGATTGATTGCGTTAGAATAAGAAAGGCAAAGTTTTACGTCATCAGCATACATGAAAATCTGTGAATAAGAAATACAGCTGGGAAGGTCATTGATAAATAATGTAAAAAGTAAAGGCCCAAGATGACTACCCTGAGGTACACCTGACAGAACAAAGATTTGTTTTGAAAGAGATGTTCTCAATATAACTCTTTGGGGAAGTTATGTAGTCTAAGTGCTGCTTCCCAGTCTCTGCCTACTTTAAAGCTCTGTCTGAAAAAGCTCGATCTGTATGTTAACTACTCAAAAGCTCAAAAGAAAAGAACATGAAGTGAAATAAACACTTTTATTTAAATTAAAAACACAAAGAACATTATTTATAAATAATTAAATGTTAACATAACCATGTTAACAAAACTTAAAGTGAAATAAATACTTTTATTTAAATTAAAAACACAAAGAACATTATTAATAAATAATTAAATGTTAACATAACTGTGTTAACAAAACTCGCGCGTGTCATCTCGACGCTAGACCTAAAGAGCGCAAATACCTATGGCGGCGGACAGTAGGGAATGCACGGCGTTCACTGTGCCGGGGCGGGGTTTGTTTCAATGGCGGGTGATGCCATTCGGTTTGCACTCGGCCGGGGCAACGTTTCAGAGGGCGCTCGACAAGGTCATAGGGCCGGAGATGGAGCCGTACGCGTTTGCATACCTGGACGATATTGTGGTGATAGGCGCCGATAAAGAGCAGCATATGGCGAACTTGAGGGAGGTGTTTCGTAGGTTGAGAGCAGCCAACCTCAAAGTTAATCGCGAGAAATGCAGTTTCTTCAGGGAGAGGTTAGTCTATCTGGGGCATGTGGTGACAGGGGAGGGAATCAGTACGGATCCGGCCAAGGTTAAGGCGATCCGGAAACTCCCAGATCCTTCAAACCTCAAACAGCTGCGGCAATGTTTGGGGATGGCGTCGTGGTACAGGCGTTTCGTCCCGTACTTCGCATCCCTGGTGCAGCCGATGACGTCACTTCTGAAGAAAGGCGTCAAGTGGAAGTGGGACCAAGAACAGGAGGAGGCGCGAGTCGAAGGCTGTTGCGAGCGGAGGCGAATTACTCGGCAACCGAGAAGGAGTGTCTGGCCATCGTGTGGGCGATCAGGATAATGCGCTGGAGGGTTACAGGTTCGAGGTGGTAACGGATCACATGGCGCTCAAGTGGCTGAACTCGATCGAGAGTCCCACAGGAAGAATTGCTCGGTGGGCGTTGGAATTACAACAATTCCAATGCGACGTTTAATATCGGCGAGGGAGGCTGAACGTGGTGGCCGACGCCCTCTCGAGGCAGCCTGTTGAGGTCTGCCAACAGGCAGTGGCAGCTGGAACGACGTGTAGGTGGATCGCGAAGATGCGGGAGAGGATCGCTCGAGTGCCCGAGAAGTTCGCCGATTACGTGGAGGAGAACGGACAGCTGTACAGGAACCTGGGCCATCGGACGGACGAAGAGGACTACATCCCGTGGAATCTGTGCGTGCCCGTGGAGCAGCGAGGACGGGTGATGCAAGAGTGCCACGACGCGCCCACGGCCGGTCATCAAGGAGTGCGGAAGACGGCACGCCGGCTCGCCCAGCGCTACTACTGGCCCGGCATGTTTCGGGACTCCGCCAAGTACGTGAGGTGCTGCGAGCCATGCCAGAAGTTCAAGAGCGAACAGCGACGACCGGCAGGCCAGATGTTGACAAGGCAAGTGGCTGAGCCGATGGCGGTACTGTGCGCTGATTTTGTGGGTCCTCTGCCTCGGTCGAAGCATTGGAACAAAATGCTATTAGTGTTCCATGATGCGTTCGCCAAACGGGTGACGGCCGCGACTCTGCAGTCAGCATTCCGCGAACGAATCCTTGGTCGGTTCGGGGTACCGAAAACGTTCGTGTGTGACAATGGGGTACAGTTCGCGAGCAGGAGTTTCCGGTCGTTTATGGAATCACTGGGAGTCACCCTGCAGTATACGGCCCCGTATTGCCCCCAGGAGAATCCAACGGAGAGGACGAACCGCACGGTGAAGACCATGATAGCGCTGTTCATCGAGGGCCATCAAAGCTCGTGGGACGAGCTGCTGCCTGAGATAGCGCTGGCGGTAAATTCCAGTGTGGCGGACTCGACTGGCTTCAGCCCGTCATTTCTGATGTTGGGGCGGGAACCACGCTTGCCGGCCGCGCTGTATGACGAGGTGACCCCGGTATCAGCGACCAAGGAGCTCAGCGCCCAGGAAAGGCAGGATCGACTGCGAGAGATCTTCTCGATCGCACGCAGTAACTTGCAGAAGGCGTCGAAGGACCAGGGGCGATACTATAATCTTCGTAGGCGCGAGTGGAGACCCACAATCGGGTCACTGGTACTGCTTCGTCAGCGCCAACTGTCCAACTCGGCCGAGGGTTTCGCTGCAAAACTGGCCCCGAAGTTTGACAGCCCTTATCGGATCGTCAAATTTGTTTCCCCCAATATCGTGCGGCTCGCGATAAATCTGCCGCCTCACATTTAGTAGTAAGTTAGTCATAAGTTGATTTTGTATAGTTAATAAGTGTAGTGAGTAAGAGATTTGATAGGTGATAAATAATGAAGATTAGGTGTAGGCGTAATGGAGCGCAGAGGCGGCCAATGGAGGGCCCGCCCTTATTAGGTTTAAGTTAGAAGGCGAACCCCCCTTATATGCGCGCCGATGATCGGCAATGTAGTTAGGCGCGCCGCGACAAATTGCATTGCCGAGGTCGGCGCGCGATCGGCCGAAGGGCGAGTAGAGGAGTCTGGAGTGAGTAATGAGAGGGTGAGGGCGTGTCGCCGCCAGAGGGCTAAAAGGAAGTGAAAGTGAAAAGTGAAAAGTGAGGCAAGTGGAAGAAGACAAGGGAGGAGATACCAGAAAAGGAGACACGGGAGGAAGGTCGAGGAACCGTGAGTTAGATAAGTGAAAAAAAAAGAAACCGAAATCTTTGCATTTTAACCCTCTAATGCTGTTTTCTAAAATATTGGAAGAAAATAATTGGAACAATTTTTTTAAAGTAATTTTAGGCTTCTAAACTCAAAAATTAACTCAGAAAAAATATAGAAGTTTTTGTTTAGCCGTCAGGTGCAAAAAAGGTAATAAGTGTCTCAAGACACTCTTGGGCATCTAAGAGTAAAAAAACGGATTGAATAGAAATGTTAATTTTTTTTATTCATATGATATGTTTTAAAACAATTTTTTGTTGATGTGCAGCATAAATGTAAATTACATTTTTCACAAATGTATTGCGTTTGTGATGATTTACAGAGCTTGCACCGTCTCTTATTGTCCCGATCCAACCAACTTGGGTAGTGGTTGACTTGGTCAAAACGTAATTCCGCTATTGGATGTAAATTTTTTTTTTCCAAGTTTAAGCTCAAGCTGTGATGGTCGGGTGCGTGGGGATTGTGAAAAAGGTGACCGATCTGTTCGCAAAGATGGTGACTGCATCTGGTCCTGTAGAGATACGTTACTGACTGGACGACCTGCGTGGGCTTTATTTATAAAAGCCACCAATCCTTCAGCGATTGACTCGCGAAAATCGGGAAGTTCCATTAACTTGTCACTGCGTTTTGTTTTTGAATTCGCCTATAAAGAAAATAAGCATTTGTTGCTGCCATATCAATACAATGATAAAAAATTCGAGTAGCAGCATCTTTGGTTTTAGTTTTGATGTGATAACGGCCCATAAGTCCATCCATGAGATCAACGCCGCCCATATGTGCGTTATATTCCCGAATTATTTGCGGACAGTCAATTTCAATATGTTGCTTTTTCTTCCTGTCATAACGGTCAGTCTTAAGTGTTCTTTCACTTAAACTTTCAGTAGCAAACGGTTTAACACCTATGTAAGTTGACAATAAGCGAACGGCCTTGTTGTCCTTTCAAAGTACATTACTGACTTCTACTCCTCTTCATCATTACAAGCAAATGATATTGTGCTAATATCCTCCAAAGCAGCTATTAGAGTTTCTGCCGCATTTAAGTCATCTTCCTCGTCGTCACTTGACTCGGATAACTCTGCATCGAAGGGGACACTCTTAAACAATTCCAACAACTGTTCATCAGTTAAATCGGATAATTTGAATCGTACCCGGTTTGCCATCTTTATATGGTTAATGTCAGTAAAAAAATCCATAGTATGAATAAGTTTACACACAAAATTGCAAGCAGTTGTGAAATAGCTACAACGCACATTTTTTATTTATTTTTATTTTTGTAAACTAGTTTTAATTGTAAATAAACATACCTTCCAATAAAAAATTATTTGAAATGGATTGCTTTCACAGATTTTGTAAAATAATTTTTGCACAACAGCACATGCAGCAGATCAATTTACACGCGCGAAAAAACATATGTTTTGTGTTTATGAAAATAAAAAGTACCGTTAAAAGCACTAGGGAGCTTTTAAAGCTTTTTTCTCAGTAACTTTGAATGTTTTATTAACGATCAAGAAATATTTGAATGACAAAAAAGCTCCCATTTTTTGATTAATATTAATAATAAAATAAGTGTCTCAAGACACTTATGAGCGTTAGAGGGTTAATTTTGGAAAAACATATGTATAAGTGCTAACGAACGCTAGATCCCCTATGTTTGTGTTTTGCCCGCCCGAGTGTAAGACCAGCGGGCAAGTTCGAACCTGCTGCCGAAGCCCAGGCGAGAGCAGCACCGCCAGAGGCCGTGAGTTGCCGTATTTCCCGTCCTCTACCCCAGTGCGTCCCAGCATCCTATAAATTGTCTTGTAGGTAACCCTGGGCCAGGCTGAGTCTGCCCCAGCTGGAAAAACGTACCTTTACAAGATAATAACCTCAACCTTACAACATTTTTGTAAATCAATTATTTCGCCATTCCAACATGGCTTTGTTCTTAATCGATCAATCTCGACTAATCTGCTAGAATTTACTTTCCTAGTAAACGAAAGTTTTTTAAATAAAATGCAAACTAATGTTATATATACAGATTTCAGCAAAGCATTTGATTCAGTTCACCATGAAGTATTACTTCATAATCTAGACCTCATAGGGGTTTCTCCTAAACTCTTATCTTGGGTATCATCCTATTTAAAGGGGAGAACTCAAAGAGTTGTGTTGACATCATCATTTTCGAAACAAATCTTCGTTCATTCAGGTGTACCTCAGGGTAGTCATCTAGGGCCTTTACTTTTTAGATTATTTATCCACGACCTTCCCAGTTGTATTGCTTATTCAAAGATATTCATGGCAGTGTTCGTTTTGACATGACGTGGTTAAGCTCGAATGTTAATAATAGTGAGATTCTCTCAAATGATTTCACTATTTACAGACATGATCGACTGTTTCGTAGCGGTGGAAGTATTATTAGGTGTTAAATCTAATATTCTCTCCGAACCATTCATTTTTTCAGCATCTCATGATGTCGAGATAGTTGCTGTTAAGCTATCCCTTAAATCTTGCTCCCTTTTTATTACTTATTCTTATATTCCTCCCTCTTCTGATGTTCAAGTTTATGCGCAACATGTGGCTTGCAGTAAAGAAATATATGGACATGTATAGGATAATGATTTCTTTCTGGTGTTGGGTGACTTTAATATACCTAACACTTCTTGGATTTCTAATCCTAGTTCAAGCTCCCTTTTTCCTACAATTGATCATTCTTTCTTTGATGAATTACTTTCTATTTCTATGTCTCAGATGAATTCAATCCCAAATCATCAGAATCGATGGCTTGCTTTGGTTTTTATACCCTGAACCCATTGAAAATGGGAAAATCAGGGTATAATGTTTTTGTTGAAATGTATGTAACTGGCAGAAGTAGGCATGGCAGACCCCAAAAGTATATATATTCTTCAATCACTTTAATATGTGATTTGACTAAGTATTTAGAAGCAATTCGTATACCAAATAAGAGCGCAACAACTGTCGCAAAAGCCATATTCGAATCTTTTATTCTGAAGTACGGTCCAATGAAGACGTTCATTACGGACATGGGAACAGAATATAAAAATTCAATCATTACTGACTTGTGCAAATATTTAAAAATAGATAACATAACATCTACAGCACACCACCACCAGACATTAGGTACCATTGAAAGAAGTCATAGGACATTCAATGAGTACATTCGTTCATATATTTCAGTAGATAAAACTGATTGGGACATATGGTTACAGTATTTCGTGTATTGTTTTAACACAACACCATCAGTAACTCATAATTATTTTCCATATGAACTAGTATTTGGTAGACAAAACAACCTACCAATACAATTTAATAGCTTAAACACTATAGAACCTATATATAATATAGAAGATTACTCTACTGAAGTTAAATTTAGATTAGAAAACGCGTATAAGAGAGCTCGAATATTATTAGAAAAAAATAAAGCTAAGCAAAAAGAAATAAATGATAAGAAAGTATTAGATTTTAAAATAGAAATAGGAGACCAAGTTTATTTAAAGAATGAAACAGGTCATAAATTAGAATCATGTTATATAGGACCCTTTGAAGTAATTAGCATAGAAAAGAATAATAATATAATAATAAAGAATCAGAAAAATAAAGAGCAAAAAGTTCATAAAGATAGGTTAAAAAAGATAAAATGAGTAAAAGAAAAAAAAAAAGAAAAAGAAAATAAGTATATACAGTGGCTCACAGTTTATTTGACCCAACGTCAAATAAAAATTTCATCTGCTCATTACATTTAAACCAATACACATTTTTGAAAAATTTAAACGTAGAAATATTATTTAAATATTTAATTAATGGAAAACATAACTTTTTATTCATATTTAAAAAAAAAAACAGTAAGAAAATAACAAAAACTAAAACAACTCATAATTTCAATGTCACAGCTTATTTGACCCATTAGTTATTTTTAACAGTAATGTCAAAATTATTGCTAGTTTTTTTTTAATTTAATATTTGGTATGACCCCCTTTCTGATCCAAAACAGCCTTAAGTCTGGCAGGCATTAAAGCCACCAATTTTTTTGATGTTTCGGGACGGATTTTCCCCCATTCCTCGACTAATGCGGTTTTCAAACCATTTTTGTTGGAAATATTCCGGGACCTGATACTGGTGTCTAAAATGGCCCATAAATTTTAAATAGCATTAAGATCCGGTGACTGTGCTGGCGGTTTTAGGTTATGGGGGCTGTTCCATACCAGCCAAGACTGAACGACACCCGACGTGTGCTTAGGGTCGTTGTCCTGATAAAATGTAAAGTCCTCTTTCATGGCCAGATATTCTGCACTTTGGATAAGATTTTGCTTTAAAATGTTTAAGTACATATTCTTATCCATGGTGCTTTCAATAAAAGCTAGTTTTCCAAACCATCACAGATCCTCCACCATGCTTTACTGTGGCTTTCAGGTGATTGTCTTGAAGCTGTTTTTCTTTTGTTATTTTTTTTAAATATGAATAAAAAAAGTTATGTTTTCCATTAATTAAATATTTAAATAACAATTCTACGTTTAAATTTTTCAAAAATGTGTATTGGTTTAAAAGTAATGAGCGGATGAAATTTTTATTTGACGTTGGGTCAAATAAGCTGTGAGCCACTGTATATATATATATAAAAAAAATTTTTTTTTTTAAATAAATACAACATAATATATAATTATATAAAAATAAAATAACATTAATAACTATTTTTATGTTAAATAACTACATTATATTACGTTATTTTTTTAAAAAGGGAGGTGTAGCATGTTGTACGTTAAATAAGTATATGACCATCGTCAGAGTATTACACTCATATACACAGTGGCACTTTGTCGCTGTTTACGTAACGCATCCGCGCATAAGCCGTCATATCATACGGCTATATGTGGACGGGCCGTCTGCATATACATACATACAAATGTATATATGCTACGCTCTCCCATTCTGTCGCTGCTCTCAGCGGCAGAACTCTTTTATATATACGTTATGTATTTAGGCTAAGCTTATTAAAAAATCTAAAATAAAGAATCATTCACAAACCAAAGACAAAAGCGAGCGGAAGCTCGAGTGTTTTTTATCAAACGAATAGTTGAAGTAACTACATGGCGACCGTGACAGCGGTGCTGAAGTAACTACATGGAGTAACAACTATGATACGAAAACCCTGATGAAGCTGAGAGTCTACAAAATACACCAACATGGATCAACACATTTGATATTGACTACATTTGCAACTCGGAAACATACAAAATAGTTGAAGATTATAAAACTCTCTTATCCACGCCGAACTTGGAACAACATCAATGCGGAACAAATAACGTCAACAACTATAATGCCCGTCTCGCCCAAAATAATTCGGGAAACTCCCAAACCCCTCCAGATACACAAGGTTAAATAGTAAAATATATACTGTCAACTTAAGTCTCAACAATTTTGTATCTTTCAAAAATGTTGCAACAAATAAAAAATAATATTCTTAATAGATACAGGTGCAGATATTTCAATTATAAAGGAAAATTCTGATGTCTTTCACGACATTCAAACAAATAGAATCATAAATATTCGAGGTATAGGAGAAGGAGTAATAAACTCCAAAGGAATAGCTTCAATTGAATTGCAGACAGACAAGTACATTATTCCATATGAATTCCATATACTTCATGCGGATTTCGCAATTCCTTGCGATGAAATAATCGGATTAGATTTTATTAAAAAATACAATTGTCAGTTAGATTACAATAGTTCAGATGATTGGTTTATAATTAGACCACAAAATTTAACGTATCCTATCTATGTTCCAATAACGTTTAGTTCTGGTACTAATTCCACACTTCTACAAGCAAGATCACAAGTGATACGTAAAATTGAGTTATCCTCAACAGAAGAAAACATTTTAATTCCAAATCAGGAAATTAAACCGGGTGTCTATGTTGCAAATACGATTGTAACAGCCCATAATGCTTTTGTCCGATTCCTAAATACTACAGATACATGCCAAACTGTAGGCATAAATAACTTAAAATTCGAAGCACTTTCGAACTACGAAGTAGTTCAAAATCTCAATAATAATAGAACAGAAACCGTGATTAGCAAGTTAAGGAAAAATTTTCAACACTATTCAAAAAACCACTCGAGGAAATATGCACCCAGTATAGTGATGTGTTCGGACTTGAATCCGAACCAATCACAACAAACAATTTCTATAAACAACAGTTAAGACTTAAAGACGACGAGCCAGTATATGTAAAAAATTATCGATGTCCGCATAGCCAAATAGAAGAAATCCAGCATCAAGTTGGAAAGTTAATTGAACAAAAAATTGTTGAACCGTCTGTATCACCCTATAATAGCCCACTCTTATTAATACCAAAGAAAGCCATTCCAGGCACTAAAGATAAAAGATGGCGATTAGTAATCGACTATCGTCAAATAAACAAAAAATTGCTGTCAGACAAATTTCCAATTGATGATATTCTTGATCAATTGGGTCGAGCTAAATATTTTTCATGCCTTGACTTAATGTCAGGTTTCCATCAAATCGAGCTTGAGGAAAACTCAAGAAATATAACGTCTTTTTCAACAAGCAATGGTACCTATCGCTTCACGCGATTACCATTTGGCTTAAAAATAGCGCCTAATTCATTTCAGAGAATGATGACAATAGCATTTTCAGGCCTATAGCCTACACAAGCTTTTCTTTATATGGATGACCTAATCGTTATTCGTTGTTCTGAACAACACATGATTAAAAATCTAACAGATGTTTTCAAACTTTGTAGAAAACACAATCTCAAATTACATCCAGAAAAATGTTCATTCTTCATGCACGAGGTGACGTTTTCAGGTCACAGATGCACAGATAAAGGAATACTCCCTGATATTATCAATAGTCATCCAGTCCCAACGGACGCAGATAGCGCTAGAAGATTCATTGCATTTTGCAATTACTATAGACGATTTATAAAAAACTTCGCCGAATATTTACGGCACATAATTAGATTATGTAAAAAGAATGTCCCATTTGAATGGACCGCTGAATGTGAAAAAGCATTCCAATACATTAAAAATGCACTTGTTCAACCAAATCTATTACAGTACCCAGATTTAAACAAAGAATTTTGTATAATCACAGATGCAAGCAAACAAGCAGTTTTAACTCAAAACTATAATGGACTCCAACTCCCAGTTGCATATACATCGAGAGGGCAATAACACATTTCCGACCATAAATATATGGCAAACACTTTACAGTTGAAACAGATCACAGACCCTTAACATATTTATTTTCTATGGTAAATCCAAGTTCTAAATTAACACGCATGCGACTCGAACTGGAAGAGTATGATTTTACAGTTGAGTATCTGAGAGGTAAAGACAATTTTGTGGCAGATGCTCTATCAAGGATAACAATATCCGATCTCATTGATTTGAATAGAAAAGTCCTGAAAGTCACTACCAGGCAACAAAGTAGACAAAAGAATTTCTGCGCAGAAAATAAACAAGAACTATTGCCAAGGCAAAGTCTTGGAAAAGCTTCTAAGCCCAACGTATACGAAGTCATCACAAATGACGAGGTACGTAAAGTAGTGACCTTGCGAATAACAGATTCCACATGTTTATTGAAACATGGAAGAAAAATTATTGCAAGAATTAATGTTAGCGATTTGTACTCCAATGGAACTCTCGATTTAGGTCCGTTTTTCCAAAGGCTTGAATGGCAAGCCGGTGTATTTAAAATCAGCCAACTAAAAGAGGCACCGAGCGAAAAGATCTTTGAATCAATTTCAATATATACTTTCAAAAATATGGGCAATAATTATTTAAAATCATTAAGAGTAGCGCTACTCAAGCCGGTGACCCTCATCCAAGTTGATGAAGAAAAAGAAGCTATACTGTCTACATTCCATGACGATCCAATTCAAGGAGGTCATACAGGAATTTATAAAACAATTGCGAAAATAAAGAGACAATATTATTGGAAAAACATGACAAAGAATACATTAATAAATGTCCAAAATGCCTGACGTCGAAAACGACGAAACATACAAGAGCACCTATGATAATAACCGAGACTCCCCAATATGCTTTTGACAGAGTGATAGAAGACACAATTGGTCCATTACCACGTTCGGAAAATGGGAATGAATATGCAATCACTTTAATATGTGATTTGACTAAATATTTAGTAGCAATTCCTATTCCAAATAAGAGCGCAACAACTGTCGCAAAAGCCATATTTGAATCTTTTATTCTGAAGTACGGTCCAATGAAGACGTTCATTACGGACATGGGAACAGAATATAAAAATTCAATCATTACTGACTTGTGCAAATATTTAAAAATAGATAACATAACATCTACAGCACACCACCACCAGACATTAGGTACCATTGAAAGAAGTCATAGGACATTCAATGAGTACATTCGTTCATATATTTCAGTAATAAAATGATTGGGACATATGGTTAAGTATTTCGTGTATTGTTTTAACACAACACCATCAGTAACTCATAATTATTTTCCATATGAACTAGTATTTGGTAGACAAAACAACCTACCAATACAATTTAATAGCTTAAACACTATAGAACCTATATATAATATAGAAGATTACTCTACTGAAGTTAAATTTAGATTAGAAAACGCGTATAAGAGAGCTCGAATATTATTAGAAAAAAATAAAGCTAAGCAAAAAGAAATAAATGATAAGAAAGTATTAGATTTTAAAATAGAAATAGGAGACCAAGTTTATTTAAAGAATGAAACAGGTCATAAATTAGAATCATACTATATAAGACCCTTTGAAGTAATTAGCATAGAAAAGAATAATAATATAATAATAAAGAATCAGAAAAATAAAGAGCAAAAAGTTCATAAAGATAGGTTAAAAAAGATAAATGAGTAAAAGAAAAAAAAAAACAAGTAAGAAAACTCTAGTCGAGACCGCTCGACTAAGAGATCCCTGAACCCTGCGAAGAACCGCTATTCCAAGCATTATTTGTTTCTTTTATGTACAATGATATTATCCATTCAAGCAAAGCTTACACACATACACAGGCACACACACACGCCAGTCGGTGCGTCACTGTTCTTTGCTTATTCGCATGGCAATCTATGGGAAATTAAATGTTCAATAACTTTTTTTCTAGAGTAAGATTTTGATCAAACTTGTTGGCTATCATGTATTATATTATTATGTCTATACGGGATATACGGGAGTTACAAATTTGAGACGAAGGGGGCGTTGCACCCAAAATTTAACAAAAATCGAAATTGCGTAAGGCATACGTAGCCTAAATGCAAAATTTGAAGACTCTAACTATAAAGATGAATTAAATAGAATTTTATAACTAAATGAAGATATCGGTTTCAAGTCTCTAGCTTTTATAGGTTCTGAGAACGACGCGTTCATACATACGGTCAGACGGACGGACAGACGAACAGACGGACGGACAGAGGGACAGGGCTAAATCGACTCGGCTTGTCTCCCTGATCAAAATATATATAACTTTATGGGGTCTGCCACGCCTCCTTCTGCCAGTTACATACATTTCAACAAAAACATTATACCCTGATTTTCCCATTTTAAATGGGTTCAGGGTATAAAAAATTAACATTTCTATTCAATACGTTTTTTTTACTTCTAGATGCCCATGAGTGTCTTGAGACACCTATTACCTTTTTTGCACCTGACGGATAAACAAAACCATCAATATTTTTTCTGAGTTCATTTTTGAGTTTATTTTTAAAAAAATTATTCAAATTATTTTCCTCCAATAGTTTAGAAAACTGCATTAGTGGGTTAAGTCTAAATGTTTTAAAAATTTTAAAAAGTGCAGCTCCACTATTAACTGGACTAAATATTCCATAGCCAAATCGAATTTTAACATATTAATTCCCGTTGCTATGAGAATTACTTTTTGCGTTGCAAAAGGCAGTTTGCTCGTGACCCTAAAAATTTTTATTCCTTTGTGAACTTAAAACGTAAGTCTTCTAGTTTACCTTCCACATTTTTCTTGAATCTAACAATTCTTGCAATGATCATATTCCTCTAATCTGTTTGCTGATTTCTTCCAATCAACTTACTCATCTGTTGACCCCTATAAAACTTCTTACCCTTATCATATCTCTTCTACAAATATTATTAACGCTTCCAATATTTCCCTTCATTCTCTGATTTCAAACATTCGGTCAATGAAATCATCCTACTCGCCTGGAGCTGATAATATTCCTAGTTGTGTTATAAAGGAATGTTGTGAATACCTTCAGTTACCTTTACTTAAGCTTACCTTTACTTAAGCTTTTTAACTTATCTCTGGAAACCTCTGTGTTCCCGTCTATTTGTAAAGAGTCGTTCATTATCCCCTCTATATAAAACAGGTGGGAGGTCTGACATTTCTAATTACAGGGGTATTGCCAAACTATCGGCTATTCCGAAGTTATTCGAAAAGATAATAACCTCAACCTTACAACATTTTAGTAAATCAATTATTTCGCCATTCCAACATGGATTTGTTCTTCATCGATCAACCTCGACTAATCTGCTAAAATTTACTTCCCTAGTAAACGAAAGTTTTTTAAATATAATGCAAACTGATGTTATATATACAGATTTCAGCAAAGCATTTGATTCAGTTCACCATGAAGTATTACTTCATAATCTAGACCTCATAGGGGTTTCTCCTAAACTCTTATCTTGGGTATCATCCTATTTAAAGGGGAGAGCTCAAAGAGTTGTGTTGACATCATCATTTTCGAAACAAATCTTCGTTCATTCAGGTGTACCTCAGGGTAGTCATCTACCTCCCAGTTGTATTGCTTATTCAAAGGTCATGTATTCTGATGACGTAAAACTTTGCCTTTCTTATTCTAACACAATCAATCATCAATGCTCACAGATATCTTATTCCTTTCAACTTTGGTGCTTGGCCATAGGTTGCGTTTAAATTGTTTTAAATGTATGACAATGACCTTCTGTCGTACTACTCCATACATTGCTAATTATTCAATTAATAGCGATTCCCTGCAACGCATTTTTTCTGTCAAAGATCTTGGTGTACTTTTCGATACAAAACTTCGCTTCAATACTCATATCTCAACCATTATAAATGAAGCTAAAAGTGTTCTTGGCTTCATTAAACGTTGGGCAAAAGAGTTCAATGATCCTTTTGTAGCCAAACTCCTTTATGTTTCGCTGGCACGACCTATTATAGAATACTGTTCAATTATCTGGTCTCCACAGCATAAAGTGTACCAGGATCATATTGAATCGGTTCAAAAACAGTTGCTTCTCTTTGCTCTCAGAAATCTAAACGGAGATTTTATTACGTTTTTTCCTCTGAACTCTCTCTTCCTCTAATCAAATCTTTGCTTTCAGCTTTTCTTTTAATTTTTGATTACATATTTATATTATATATTTATATTTACAGTTAGATTCTCTAATTTTACTTTTAATTTTCCTGTATTGCATGATTCTCAGCTAGTTCCATCAAGATTTTTTCATTGCATTGCTTGAAAGCAGTCCAGAGCTGGCTTAAGTGTAAAGCCTTAATTTGAAAGTATTTTATATTTGACCTCCGTTCCTGAGGATCCTTTTAATAGTTTATAACCAAATTGGATGCCATGCCCCCTTCGCTTCAAATTTGTAACTCCTGTATATTGTAACGAACCTTCGGTTTGCCCCGAGTTTAAGCCGGGCCGCACTCAGCCGACTGTGTGTTCGTGCCAACAAATTTATATGTTGGGCGCCTGCCGATAAATAATAAGTCCTGCTTTTAGATTTAATAATATAAACTGGTTTATTCACGTTGATATATAACTATTTTAGTACAGCAAAGTGATTTCTTAGGCTATAGCTGTATAGGTTGCAGAACACTCCAGAGTACGCCAGGATACGCGCTGTGATCTCTAGCGGTTCGCCGAGAGTATCACAGGCACTCCTACTGCTGGATTCGCTCGCTGGCACTCTAGACCGCGCCTCAAAGACGTGCGCTCTTCCGCACGACTACTCTCACGTACCTCTTACTCCTGGTTGTAGGGCACGCCACTCCTTGTAACGCTTTCCGAGCACACCTTAGAGCTGGCTGGGCTAGCGCACGCTGATCTCCACAGGATCGTAGTTTTGCCGTGAGAAGCACTCCGGCTAGCGATCGATTAGCCTCTGAGCCGTCTAGAGGTTGCAGAGCACTCCAGGGTACGCCAGGATACGCGCTGTATACTCCAGCGGTTCGCTTGGATCACCACACGCACTCCTACAACTGGATGTACTCGCTGGCACTCTAGACTGCGTCTCAGAAGGCTTACGTAGCTTTCGCACTGCTACCCTCACTAACCTTACTCTACTGTTCAGGTTACGCTGCTCTAGCACCAGCTGCCGGCCGTACCTCTGTCCTCAAGGATACGGTTTGGTATGCGTCCAGGATATTCCTCTGAATATCCTTGTATGTATCCCACGATGTCCTTTATGTCCCTCGTTGTCCTTCGTTGTCCTTCGTTGCACTTCGTTTCACTTTATACTTTTCACTCCGTTGACGCTCGGCACTTTCACTTTTCACTGGAATCGACTGACCCAGTGCCGAGCCGTGGGCGCCTTTTTATAGCAGCGCCGCAGGCCCTGCTTCGGCTCTGGAGCGGGGCCTGCCTCGGCTCTCTGTAGCGGGGCCTGTCTCCTCTTCGTTTCTGCCTTAACGGCAACATGGCCTGATTTTGCGCGACGCCAAATACGCGTGATCGCGTGGCAGCCTCTCATTGGCCGAAGCACCGTTACACGCCTGCGAGTGAAAGTAATAGCTACTTTCTCGCGGCTACGAACGGCACTTCGGCTAGCGGTGCACGATCAACGCAGAGAGTGCGACGCGAGTAAATCGCTGAATTGGTAAGAGCGAGCGAGACGACTCATCGCTCGCCTTTGACCCTTTCCAGTCGCGAGGGTCGCTCTTACCGTACTCGCGTCGCTGTGTGGAACATTTATATGCCTGCACGCCCACCCATATAAATGCACAGCAAATACATGCAAGTATACAGGTTGCGACGTGCCTTCATATATTGTTCCTCAACAAACAGGTAAGCAAAACAAAGTGTTTTATTAAAATATTTACCAAATTCTAATAAAACTTCCTCGGTGTTTAGGCAGCTGCACTCCTTGATGGCCCTTTGGCCATGCTCCGTCCGCCGCTGTAGTAGATGACCCTGTTTCCTGTTACACGCGCCGCCAGCCACCCGGCTGTGTTGTGGCCGTGTATTGGCTGCAGTGGCGGCGCCTCCAATTTTGTGCGGCCACTTCTAGGCGAGCTTTGCCAGCTTCGGACCCTGGCGACTGGCTCCTCTCACCCTCGGGGACCCACTAATGGGGATTCCGGGCTCCGCGGGAAATTTCGGTGCACCAGACGACGTTCGTGAACTGGCTCTGGGGTGTCGCCACGCTGGCATCGGGCAGACGGTTTGGCATACTCCTCATTCGCGCACAGCTCCAGCAGATTCGCTGGCCAGTGCGCGAGGATCGGCCTCGTCTCTTCTGCCGATGCCCTAGCTTCACTATCCAGACCCTCCAGCTACGTAGCAGAAGTCTGGCGCTGAAATCTCCTGCGAGCCTATTCCCTTGAGTCTGCCAACACTCCAGACGTGCTTCTCTCCCACTTCGATGTCACTCCCACGTCGCTATCACCTTCCACGTTGCTGTCGCCCTGGACTGTCGCCAACACGCCCTTTTATAGCCTCTGCCGCCGCTCTGCTGGCCGTGCGGGCGACAGCACTTAACGGATCCTGTGCCCTCTACTGATCCCTTTCTAGCGCGGGATGCACTTTTCCCACCACCCAACCTTAGCGCTGACTTCCAGGTCCCTATCTTTGTCGCCTAATTCACGGCTTTGCCCTTTTTGCCCTTGACGGTCGCATATGGTTGTTGTTGCCCGTTTTACATGTTTGGGCTATGTTTGCCGATTCCAGCTGTTTTGTTGTTGACCGTTTTGCATATTTGGGCTATGCTCGGGCGATGCGCGCTTGTTGTTATTGTTGTAGCCGCTCTTTCTCTCAGCACAGCTGCAGGCGTTCGCTTGCTCTCGCGACCCCAGCTTCGGCTCGCCTCGGGCGTAGCGATCGCCGCTCAGCTGCCCGAGTTCATTGGCCTCTGTGCCCGGCCGCATTGTTGTTTTTACTCTCTCTCTACCTACAGTACCAATGCTCTCGCCGTGGCTTGAGCGTGCGTGAGCATTTGTAAGTGCGTGGGCGTACGCAAATCTAAGTGTGTGGTGGTGTCCGTTTCGGTTTTTTTGCTTTTTCGCTCTTCTTCCTGAGCCGCGCTGTGCAGCCGAGATTGTTGTTGTTTGTGACGGCGCTCTCTCGCATCACAGTTATAGCTGACACTGTTGTTGTATTGTTTGGCGTGGGCTCCCTACAGTTACAGCTGATACTGTTGTTGTTTGCCCTAAAGAGGCCTCGCCTCAGTTACAGCTGAAACCGTTGTTGTTTGCGGGAATACTATTCCAGCTGCGATTGTTGTTGTTTTCGGCGTCATTTCGTGCGCGCACTAATATTCTTAATGCTCTTGCGCTGTTGCCGATTTTATGAGTTTTTGTTTTGAAATCAATATATAAATATTGCACAATTTTTAACAAAAATTTTCTAATAAACTCGGGTGGTAATAACAACAACAATACACATAGCTATGTGTATTCACCCCTTTTTTTTTTTAAATAGTGGGCTCAGACTCACCCGCCTCCGCCTGATATGGCTTCAGATCGGACACATGAGCTGTCCGGCTGTGCTTATCAGTCTCCGCCTTGATCCGGCATATGACCGGCGAGATGAAACTGACCACTGTATACGGTCCTCCGTATCGTGGAGCTAGTTTTGCCGCAAACCCTTCAGCGGCATTAGACAGGTGACGCTCTTTCGCCCACACCCTGTCCCCTATGGCTGGTTTCCACTGTCGCCGCCTCAGGTTGTAGTGCCGCGCCTGATCCTGAGCCGCATTTTCCAGATTTCGCCTTACAATCTGGTACACTTCGGCCAATTTAGTGGCTCTCTCCGTGGGTGCTTGTGCTGCCTGGCCTGTTCCCACAGTCTGTGCGTCAAACAAGGCCTTAGGCAACCTTGGCTCACGCCCTTGAGTGAGGAAGGCTGCGGAATACCCTGTAGAGGCCGAGACGCTGCTGTTGACGGCCAGTGTCAACTCTGGTAGCGCCTCGTCCCAACAACGTTGATCGCTGCCCGCAAATTGAGCGATCATCGTCTTGACCGTGCGATTGGCCCTCTCCGTGGGATTCTCTTGAGGCGTGTATGGCGCCGTCAACTGATGATGCACTCCTAGCTCATCCAAGAATCCCTTGAAGGCACGGCTCGTGAATTGTGTGCCATTATCCGTGATGAGCACTTTCGGCACTCCAAATCTGGCCACGATCCGCTCCCTGAATGCCTTTTGAAGCGCCGCTGTATTTGCGCTTCTCAACGGCACCATCTCCGTCCACTTGGAGAATCTGTCGATGAACACCAACAGCATGGTGTTACCGTGCTTCGACCTGGGTAGCGGTCCGACAAAGTCGGCGCACACCGTCACCCATGGCTCCTCAGGGATCTGGGTCAGCATCTGTCCGGCCGCCTGGAGTTGACTGGCCTTGTAGCGCTGCACGTATCCTCGCACGTCTCGATACATACCGGGCCAGTAGTATCTTGCTGCCACTCGAGCAATTGTTTTCCGGCTTCCCAGATGACCGGCGGTGGCCGCATCGTGGTTCTCTTCCAGAACCTGCTTGCGCTGCTCGCTCGGCACGCATAGCTTCCACGCAGCCACATCTTCATGGCCAGCTTGATGAGGAATGTGCCTGTATATATTCCCCGCCTACTCCCGGTAGTCTGGCATCTTCTGTGCGTTTTGGTGGAGATCTCGGCGAAGATTAGCCAGCGACATCCCGTCCCAGCTGATTGGCTTTTGCTTGCGACCAAGCGGCAAACTTCTTCCTCCAGAGGCTGTCGCGACAGAGCATCGGCTACCACATTTTGCTTGCCCTTCCTGTACCGGATCTCGAAGTCAAATTGTTGTAGCTCCAATGCCCATCTGGCGATTCTGCCTGAAGGACTCTCAATGGAGTTGAGCCACTTCAGCGCCATGTGATCGGTCACCACCACGAAGTGATAGCCTTCCAAGTAAGGCCTCAACTTCCGGATGCCCCAGACGATCGCTAGGCATTCCTTCTCCGTTGCTGAATAGTTCCGCTCCACGCTATTCAGTGTCCGACTGGCATAGGAGATGACCCGCACTCCATCCTCTGAAGTTTGCGTCAGAATTGCGCCGAGCCCATAGTTGCTCGCGTCCGTCTGTAAGCAGAACGGCTTCGAAAAATCCGGGCATGCCAAGACTGGTGATTCCGTCAGCTTGGCCTTTACTATGTCAAAAGCCCTCTGACGCTCCTCGGTCCACTCCCACTTGACTCCTTTCTTCAACAGCGCATTGAGTGGGTGTACTGTGGTCGCAAAGTCAGGCACAAAGCGGCGATACCAGGATGCCACGCCCACATATTGTCGCAACTCCTTCACGTTTGCGGGAGGCTTAAGTTCCGCAATCGCGGCAACCTTTCTGGGTCCGTACGAATGCCATGTTCCGTCACCTTGTGGCCCAGATATTTCAGCTCCTTTTTGAAGAAATCGCACTTGTCGATGTTGATCTTCAAATTGGCAGCTCTCAGCCGCCGGAACACCTCTCGCAGGTTGTTCATATGCTCCTGGCGGGTCCTCCCAATGACGATGATATCATCGAGGTACGCAAAAGCATGCGGCAACATCTCTGGGCCAATGACTTGATCCAGAGCCCTCTGGAAAGTCGCTGGTGCTGGTCGGCTGGCCTCCTCCATGGGTATCCTCCAATACCCATCCTTCAAGTCCAGGCTCGTTATGTAGCGAGCCTCTCGAAGCTGGTCCAGAATGTGATGCACTCGAGGCAGCGGATATGCATCTTTTATAGATCGCCGCCACTTGCCGTTCTTCTTCCGCACCATCACTATGGGAGCGCTGTCTGGGCTCTTCGAGGGTTCTATGCATCCTTTAGCCAGGAGCTCATCTACCTGGCTGTTGATCTCCGCCTGCATCTTCGGCTTCTTCGGGAAATATCGCTGCTTTATTGGCCGCTTGTCGTGCATCGTGATCCGGTGCTCGGTGATGTCAGTGGTGCCCTTAATCTGCTGGAATTTGGCCAATTCTTGCCTCAGGAACGCGTCCACCTCCACATCCTCATGAAGTGATCCTGGATTCGCCTCCATTTGGCTTCTGGGCTCCACCTCCGCACTGGCGACTGCCACCGACAACTTCGCCTCCACTGGCTCATTGGGCTGCGAATCTCTGGGCCCGATCCTCAGACTCAAGCCGCCGCATTCCAGAGTGCAGCCCATCCTGGCCAAGAAATTCCAGCCCAGTCCCAGATCATCGATCACACCTGGTAATATGAGCAGTGGCATGACGACCTGCTGTGCCCCCAGCCTGATTTCCAACTCCAACGCTGCCTCCACTTGACAACAACTGCCGTCCGCCAACCGGATGCGCCTCCGTGTGGGGCGCAGCACACCAAATCCTCGGAGCCTGCCTGCCAGTTTCTCGCTCACGAAACTGCTGGTGGCTAACGTGTCGATCGTAGCCTTAAGCTCCTCTGCTCCGATGGCTACGATCGCCGAGATCTGTGTGCCTTCATCCACGTGCTGGCCTATCAGTGCCTGGGGCCGCCGCGACGCTGCTCCCGCTCGCCCCTGGATGGCGGGTGCCTCAGCCCGTTTCCCGACTGGCAACAGGCAATCGTTCTCACACCAATGCTCCCACATTGCCAGCAAAACTTCAGCGCTTCATTGCGGCATTCCACGGCGAAGTGGCCCTCTTGGCCACACATACGGCACGCCCTGGCAGGATTCGGGATGTGCGTCCTTGGCCCTGCCACACCAGTTCTTGGTGCCGGCCGTGGACACGCTTCTTCGGCGGCCATGCTGCGGTGGTAGGTGGACTCACCTTCGCATTCAGCGTCGCCCATAGCCATCAATCTGGGCTTGCTCTGCCTGTGTTGCTGCCTCAGCTTCTCCCGATCCCTCTCCAAGTCCTTGAACTCGTCCGCCAGCATCATCAGCTCCGTCAGGCTCCGGAACTGGTAAGGCCGAGCATAGGCGCGCAGATCCGGCAAGCTGCCATTATATATCAGCTTCATCTCCCGATCCGCCGCATAGCGTAGTGGCCTCATCAGGGTCTGCATTTCCACCATATACAGCTTGAACCCAGCATCTGCTTCCGCCTCGAGACTTCTTCCTTAATGTTCTCCAGGTAGTCTCTCGGCAAGAAGAATCTCTGGAAGCTGCTCACGAATGCTTCCCACGACGTCCAGTGTCGATTATTGGCCACGTACCATTTCAAGGCCATGCCTTTGAGCAGCTCCGGCGTCGCCCTCGGGATCAGGTCCAGATTTAGGCCATGTGTGTCGGCCGACCACTCTAGCTGCTCCAGAAATTCCAGAGGCTTCGATGTGCCATCGAATCGGAAGCCCCATTCGCGCACCTGTTTGGCCACCTTGGAATACTCGAGCCCTGCCAAACTCGGCTCTCGGGTCCTTATTTCGGGCTGTGGAGTGGATGTGGCCCTCCAGGGTCCTTGCTGGGTCTCATTAAGGCGGGCAGCGGCGGCACTAGTGGATGGCAGTGACACTCGCGGGCCTTGCGTCCTCTCCTCTCGATCCTCCAAATCCTCTTCCTCGACGGCGGTCAACATTTCCTCTCTTCGTGGCGACCGTCGCCCATGGAGGACTGCAATGTCAGCGAGCCTCAGGGAAAATGGAATCCTTCCCTCATGCTCGTCGACACCTCCTCCTTCTTAAGGTACGCTCGTACCATATTTATATTTTTCTAAAAGCACTTAAGTCAACTCTATTTATCGCAGGGCCCCACGTTGGGCGCCAGTTGTAACGAACCTTCGGTTTGCCCCTAATTTAAGCCGGGCCGCACTCAGCCGACTGTGTGTTCGTGCCAACAAATTTATATGTTGGGCGCCTGCCGATAAATAATAAGTCCTGCTTTTAGATTTAATAATATAAACTGGTTTATTCACGTTGATATAACTATTTTAGTACAGCAAAGTGATTTCTTAGGCTATAGCTGTACACGGCTAAGCCCGCAGGATTCGTAGGTGCCGTGAGGAGCACTTCGGCTAACGAGCGGTTAGCCTCTGAGCCATCTAGAGGTTGCAGAACACTCCAGAGTACGCCAGGATACGCGCTGGGATCTCTAGCGGTTCGCCGAGAGTATCACAGGCACTCCTACTGCTGGATTCGCTCGCTGGCACTCTAGACCGCGCCTCAAAGACGTGCGCTCTTCCGCACGACTATTCTCACGTACCTCTTACTCCTGGTTGTAGGGCACGCCACTCCTTGTAACGCTTTCCGAGCACACCTTAGAACTGGCTGGGCTAGCGCACGCTGATCTCCACAGGATCGTAGTTCTGCCGTGAGAAGCACTCCGGCTAGCGATCGATTAGCCTCTGAGCCGACTAGAGGTTGCAGAGCACTCCAGGGTACGCCAGGATACGCGCTGTATACTCCAGCGGTTCGCTCACCACACGCACTCCTACAACTGGATGTACTCGCTGGCACTCTAGACTGCGTCTCAGAAGGCTTACGTTGCTTTCGCACTGCTACCCTCACTAACCTTACTCTACTGTTCAGGTTACGCTGCTCTAGCACCAGCTGCCGGCCGTACCTCTGTCCTCAAGGATACGGTTTGGTATGCGTCCAGGATATTCCTCTGAATATCCTTGTATGTATCCCACGATGTCCTTTATGTCCCTCGTTGTCCTTCGTTGTCCTTCGTTGCACTTCGTTTCACTTTATACTTTTCACTCCGTTGACGCTCGGCACTTTCACTTTTCACTGGAATCGACTGACCCAGTGCCGAGCCGTGGGCGCCTTTTTATAGCAGCACCGCAGGCCCTGCTTCGGCTCTGGAGCGGGGCCTGCCTCGGCTCTCTGTAGCGGGGCCTGTCTCCTCTTCGTTTCTGCCTTAACGGCAACATGGCCTGATTTTGCGCGACGCCAAATACGCGTGATCGCGTGGCAGCCTCCATTGGCCGAAGCACCGTTACACGCCTGCGAGTGAAAGTAATAGCTACTTTCTCGCGGCTACGAACGGCACTTCGGCTAGCGGTGCACGATCAACGCAGAGAGTGCGACGCGAGTAAATCGCTGAATTGGTAAGAGCGAGCGAGACGACTCATCGCTCGCCTTTGACCCTTTCCAGTCGCGAGGGTCGCTCTTACCGTACTCGCGTCGCTGTGTGGAACATTTATATGCCTGCACGCCTGCATATATTGTTCCTCACACCATTAAAGAATGGAATGGAACGAAATTGCGAAAAAATAGACGCATTTCGTAATAAATTTGAAAAATCATATAAATGCATCAACAAAGATGCAGCTATAAAAGTTGAAACATTAGCCAACCATATAGATGTTATAATAAAAGAATACAATAATATAGTAATACTAGTTAATAGGTATGAAACAAGATTAACAATGGTGCACAGGGAAAAATGTTTAAGGGTCATAAAATCCTTGAACAAAAGATTAATTTCTGTCGTTAAAAGACGAGACATTGTAATTAGTGCACCCAAAAGTCTAGATCAATTGGCTGAATTTAATTCCAGGCAATTAAAAGATTTAGACGAATCGATACAAAAAAGAAGAACAAGGAATTCTTGCAATTATCAGGATTCCTCAGATCTTTTTGCTGATTTCTTTTAGTCAACTTACTCATCTGTAGACACCTATAATACTCCTTACCCATATTATATATCTTCTACAAATATTGTTAACGCTTCCAATATTTCCCTTGATTCTCTGATTCCTGCCATTGGGTCAATGAAATCGTCTTTCTCACCTGGAGCTGATAATATTCCTAGTTGTGTTATAAAAGAATGCTGTGATTCCCTTCAGTTACCTTTACTAAAGCTTTTTAACTTATCTCTGGAAACCTCTGTGTTTCCGTCTATTTGGAAAGAGTCTTTTATTATCCCTCTATATAAGAAAGGTGGGCGATCTGACATTTCTAATTATAGGGGTATTGCCAAACTATCGGCTATTCCGAAGTTATTTGAAAAAATAATAACTTCCACTTTACAGCATTTGTGTAAATCAATTATTTCGCCACTACAACATGGCTTTGTTCTTAATCGATCAACCTCTACTAATCTGCTTGAATTTACTTACCTAGTAAACGATAGTTTTTTAAATAAAATGCAAACTGATGTTATTTATACAGATTTTAGCAAAGCATTTGATTCAGTTCACCATGAAGTATTGCTTCCTAAGCTAGATCTCTTAGGGTTTTCTCTTCAACTCTTATCTTGGATGTCATCCTATTTAAAG